>JANPWX010000072.1:376205-427103 GCA_024734555.1 Trochalopteron elliotii
GGTAGGCGGCGTGGACCGGCCGAGCCGGCTGTGCTCCCTTGGTACGCGGGCTCGCTGTGAGCCCGGCCTGGTCCACGCCTGGCCTGGTGGCTCCCGGCTGCCGCCTGCGCACCGTCTCATCTCTTGCTTTTATTTTCATTTGTATTTATTTATCTACAGGTTTTGCCCGACTTTTTGTTGCCCGTGTAGTTGCCCGTGCCTTGTGACACGATTACGGACACGGGCTCAGTTTAAATCCAAAGAAATCGAAGGCAGCTAAAAATCATCCGTAATAAAGAGCCTCAGGGGAGATCGCGATTTGTCTGGAAGGGCTTTGCTGTGCTGCAGGCCTGTGAGTGCCTGGGGTTTCCTTTTCCTGAGCCCCACACAAGGTAGGACTCGGGGCTTCGCTCCTGTGGCTTAAAACGGGGAGGGGGAAATGCAGGCGGGTCGTGGGAAGATGTTGTGTAACTACTCGGGATTTCCCTGTGTTCTGCACTTAGAGTTGTAAACACGTCTCCACTCAGACAACGCTGACGTCGTCAGAGGTGAAGGTTTATGGCTTTAGTTTCTCTTAGTTACAGACCTTATCTTCTGAGCTGCTTTCTTTTGGGTGGGGTGGAGCGGGAGGAGGCTGAGTGTTTTTAAATGCCCCCGTGGTAATGTAGCGTGTGGCTTCTGTCTGTCCGTCATGGACCAGAACAGTGTTCCGCCTCAAGGTCCTTCAAGGAGTTAGTGACTAACAGCCAGCGTGGCTCTGGGTCTGTGGATTATGGCAAAGGTCGTGTTTTGGGCAGGGAGAGGGGCAGGGAGCGCTGCAGGTGGCAGGGGAACGCCTCAGGGAATACTTGGGATCTCTCAGTGGGTGGAGGACACATTTTTCTCTGAAATGTAAACAGTATCTGTTGCACTGAGAAGATGCTTATAGTACTCCAGATAAAATAATATGACCTTTATTTTCTGCATCCCCCCTGTCACTGTAGCACTGCGGACAGCACAAGTAGTAATAAGTAAGGAGCCTGGTGGTTCCAGGGAATCAGCATTTCATAATGTGTGTTTCGACTCTACATGCTTATGACTTCTGCCACTGCTTCTCCCTGTTAGTAGTTTCAGGGAGGGGCTGCTCTTCCTCTTCCTGCTTTCAGACCCCCCTCTTGATGTATTATTCCTTTTTTCTCAAGATTAAGCCATAGTTTTTCTAAATCAATTAAAATATGAGGGTTCTTTTCGTGATCTCCAGGTCATGATTTTTTTGCTCTTAGCATTCAAGAGATTCCATCAACTTCGTTAAAAAAAAAAAAAAAAAGCTAAGTTTCATTAAGCACTGAGAATGAAATATATGGGTTTGGAAAGGACAGCATCAGTGGCAGGTCGCTGCTCTGCAGTTGTCCTGTTCCAGCCCCAGTAACCAACCCCAGCTGGATGGTGGGAAGTGGAGGGAGACCAGGGTTAGCAGTGCCTTTGAGTGGTAGATCTAGGCATGACTGCATCTCCAGATGAACAGCTCTGCAGGGTAAAGTGTTGTCAACACTACATGCACTGCTCCAAAGTAGCTAAGAAGGCTTTATTTTTAAATGCAGTAACTTTTTATTTTGCCATTTAATAAAGTTGTGGAAAATAGAAAATAGGCCTATAATCAGGTTTTCCCTTTTTAGCCTTATTTCTGAGGAATCACTCGTCTCCTCAAAAGTCTTGCAGTTGGCAGAACACAAGCTTGTTAACCTTCAGTCACTGATCTTCATTGAAAAGTGCAGAGCTTTTGAAATACTGTTGCTGTGACTGGGGGCCCTCTCCTGCATCCCAGTCCTGGTTCTGCACCCAGAGCTGGGATGCTCAACTGCTGCTGTGGTACAAGTAAACTCAAAGTCTTTTAAGTTTCCTTTCTTGCTCCACACTCATTGCTGATGCTGGTGTTTCATAAATTTAATTTTGTGCAAGAACTCTGTGTCTAACACTGCCTTCAAAGAAGGTTGTCAGGATGTTGTGTTGGAATTGTTTTGTGTCTGTTACTTAATTTTTTTAGCATGATTTTATTTTTTCCCACTTTCTAGTAATGGCCACGTACACTTGCATCACTTGCCGTGTGGCTTTCAAGGATGGTGACATCCAGCGTGCCCATTACAAATCCGACTGGCACAGGTACAACCTGAAGCGTAAAGTTGCTGACATGCCTCCTGTCACTGCTGAGAATTTCCAAGAAAGAGTCCTGGCACAGAGAGCAGTAGCAGAGGAGCAGAACAAAATCACTGCCACTTACTGCACGGTGTGCAGCAAGAGGTTCTCCACCTTCAATGCCTATGAGAATCACCTGAAGTCCAAGAAGCACCTGGAGCTGGAGAAGAAAGCTGTCCAAGCTGTCAGCAAGAAGGTGAAAATATTGAATGAGAAGAATCTGGAAAAGGGGCTGGCCCCAGAGAGTGTAAATAAAGATGAAATGAACACAGCTATTCAGCAAGCCATCAGAGCCCAGCCATCTTCATCTCCAAAGAAGACACCTCTACTTCCTAGTAATGCCAGTAGCTCTCCACTTTCCAGGGAAAGTGCCAGCTTGTCCCAGAGCAGGGAACGACCAGAAATACCTCCACGGCTGCAGTGGTTTGAACAGCAGGCAAGGAAGCTGGCCAAGCAGCAAGCAGAGGAAGAAGAGGATAATGAAGAGGATAATGAAGAAGGTAAGGCAGTAAACACACTGACAGAAGATGGCTTGGAGTAAGCTGTGGTTTGAGCAAAAGCTTCCTCCTGCTTCTGTAGCAGTGCAGCATTTTCCATCACAAAAGGTCTTGCTGTTGATTAAATTTTCGCTTTGACAAAGGAGTTAATTAAGGTTGGCCCATGTTTGCAGTCAAGGACTCTGTGTTAGTGTCTGAGCTGCCGGCTGTTCAACTGACAGACAGACACTAATGCATGTAAAGATTGAATATAAATAGTCGCTAGTATGAGCACTGTTTCCCACATAAATTGTCAAAGGAAGTCTTCTTTAAAGAAGGCTAACGTAATAGGTTACCCTGAAAATACTTCTGAAAAATAAATTAACAGAAATACAGTTATGATCATTTGCTGTTGTCCCAACTCAAGACCAGAGGAGAAAGTTTGCTCTTTAACCTGACTGTGTGGCATCACTTGTCAGCATGTTGATGTCTGTGTTGAAATGGGTTTAAGAGTTGCCACCCCAATGGCCTTTTCCTGTGAAAACAGCTCTGTGTTGGAGGTCAGCCTGGAAAGCAGAGCCCTGAAAAGATCAGAGCTTCAGAATTTCCAGAAAAGGGTTATTTTTAACCTGTATGCTTTCAGTGCTGTAGTTGACAGTGCAGCTCCAAACACATCTATTGGAACAGTTGAATGGGGTGACTGAGCTGTAGCCAGGGGACAGGTATGAATGAGGTGGAATTCCATTCCAGCTTCTGAAACCCCTGTGTCACATTACTGCAACTGTTACAGCAGTTTTGTGCTCTTGAAATTTCAGTTGCAGTTCAGTGAATCTGTTCTACATGAGAAGAAACATTTACCTCTGAACAGACATCGTAACCCCTAAAGAGGAAACCAGCTTGCACTTGTCTAGTGTTAATGTGTTAGTCATAAATTGTATTGCAAAAATCTCAGTAGGTTTCTGACTGTTAATTGTTCTTTGAGTTGTTAATTGTTCTTTATGTGAACAGGAGTGTGTTTCCCCTCTCTGCTGGAAATGAGTCTTTTCCTGATGTTACCAGAGTTGTCTTGTTTTCAGTGAGCCATGCTTGTGTTCTTGCCCTTGGTGAAGGCCTAGAAACAGCAGTTAAGTGTTAATAGTTGAGAAAATGGAGGGGGAAAAGTGTCAGATCAGCCAACAGTTTTTATGAGCAACCTTGTGCTTTGCTGTGCATCTCAAAAAGAAATGTATTTTACTGGCAATAGTAAATTCTTGCATCTGGAAGTGGCTGTGTGGCATTTAGCTGTAAGAACAAAAAATGCAGTATGTTGTATGATGATTTTTTCTAACTTATTTGGGACTTATTTTGCTTGGGAAAAGTACAAAATAAATATCTTTTTTTAAAACTTCCTTTAAAAGACTGGGAAGATATGGATTCTGATGAAGACATTGGCTCTGATGAAGAGATGGAAAGTGTGGAAGAAGAAGAAGAGAAACAACAGGCAGAGGCTGGAAGCATTCCTGCTGTTGGGGCTATTCCGGTCACAGACTGCTTGTTCTGTGCCCATCACTCGAGATCTCTAACAAAAAATGTGGCACATATGACAAAAGTCCACAGCTTCTTTATTCCAGACATAGAGTACCTTGTGGATCTCAGAGGACTAATCAAGTATCTTGGTATGACAGACTTTTCTCTTAATTTTTGGTCAGGATAATTATATTCTGATAGGGCTTATTTTCATTGGGGTAAGACACCAAATGTTTTGGTTCAGATTGCTTGTTTTTTTGTCTGAGTGCTGTCAGTATGTTGGACCACAGGCTTTCCAGAGAGAATAAGAGAAGACTTGCATGAGCAAACATTGTCATGTACCCTGTAGGTATCACATAGTTTTCTGATGTTGAGAAAGTTGTTCAGATAACTTGAAATTTGGGACAAAATTCTGTTGCTGAAGCATGCATATGAACTGTGGTGTCCTGCCAGTGCGTCACAAGTATTTGTCTCTTTGGTTTACAATGCTTGTGAGAGAGCTAAAAGCTAGGAAAAAAGTATCATCCTTCAAGTCTAAAAATAATGATGAGAATAAAATAATTTTGGAGTATTGGACAGAAAAACATATTGGAAGTGTGAAATGTGTTATTGGGAATACTGAATGACCCATAGCTTGTCACAAGAAATCTTTAAATGGCCAGACTTGGCCCTGATGGGGCCATATGGTCAAGGCATAGGAAGAGCAGGGCTATCCTGGAATTAAGAGCTTGAGGCTCCTCTTAAGTCTCTCTGCCTGCAATCTGGGAAGGCTTTGTCACAGAAATGTTAATTACTGACTAGGGAGATTTTGTTCAGACCAATAAAAGTGCCAATGTTTTCTGCAGGAGAGAAAGTTGGCGTTGGGAAAATCTGCATCTGGTGCAATGAAAAGGGGAAATCCTTCTACTCTACGGAAGCAGTCCAGGCTCATATGAATGATAAAAGCCACTGCAAACTCTTCACAGATGGAGATGCTGCCCTGGAATTTGCAGATTTCTATGATTTTAGGTGAGGTTGTTTCTCTTTGAGTGGGACACAGGTGGAGACAGACAAAAGGACAGTTAAACATTACATTAGAAACTATTATTCATTCTTAAAATTTAGTGGTGTTTCGGGTTCCAGTACTTACTTTGCATTGCTGGTTCCCCACTTTTTTAGGTAATGGTAACAAAAATATTGATTGTCTTCTTCTGTGATCATTATTACCAGTCCTACCTCAAAATACATTTTGAGTTCTGTTATTGAATTGAGATTTCGGTGCACCAGCAAAGGCCATAACTGTCTTTCCCATTACCTTTTAAAGAGACTGTGGACTTAACGTCTGTGGGTTTCTTACATAAGTTTTGTTGTTTAGCTGCAGTTGAACAGCTAAACTGCATTTGAACTGCTGTGATTTCAAGGCCTCTGGATGAACTTCCTGCAACGTATCCTAAGCTGTGTTCATTTTGGTCAGAAATACCTCATATTACGGTGACAGCTGGAGCTTCTGGGAGCACTCATTCAGTAGCTGTGCAGAGCAGGTGACCTGCACTGTGGTGGCTTTCCACCATAAGTCACTGTTAAGTGTGCAGCAGCAGAACTGTGCTGAGTTGCAGAACAGGGTGAAGGAAAGGGGTTCCTTGTCTCCAGGCTCTGTTCAGGGCAGGGTTCTGCTGTTAGGAACTCTTAGATGAAGGCAGGTGAAACATGACAACGTTTGTGCCTTGCTTGGTGGTTCTTTTGTAGAGAGGGTCTGGATAGCTGTGGCTGCTCACCGTGTTTAAACCATGTACTGCTGCTCTTCCACAGGAGCAGTTACCCTGATCACGAGGATGGGAAAGATGTGGAGGGTCCCGGAAAGCACTCGGCAGAGAAAGAGTTGGATTATGATGATGACACCATGGAGCTGATCCTTCCATCAGGTGGGCACAGGGTTTGTGTTACAGCTTACTTTCCCTGCACTTCCTATATCTGCCTCCAGTACCTGCAGCACAGGCCATTGTTATATTTTCCTCTGGGAATGGGGTCATGTCCTCACCTTCCATTATTTCTGCTGCCAAGTAGTTCAGCTACTTCACCACTGGTGGGTATGTGGACTGGAACAGTGGGTTGCTTTGCCCATTTTACTTCTTCATTATCATATGATTCTCATGTTATACTCCAACAAGAATTTCCGTATTTGTTTGAATGCAACTTGGAGAGGCTATAACTTAGGTTATCTAGTGTAGGGTGTTTTTTGTAGAGAGCCTGCTCCTACCTAATTCAGTAAACTAGTTTGGTAAATTGAATTATTAAATAGCCTTTCTAGTTCAGCATTTGGCACTCTCACTTGGGGTTTGTTTGTTTGTTTGTTTGGTGGTTTTGTATGAGGGGACCTCAGCCCTTTAATTTTGAAAAGTGCTGCCAACTCTGCAGTTACACAAGTTTTCCTGAATGTCAGCAAGTGGCTTTACTGTTTACCTGAAACAGCATTGCCTCTCTGCTCATTCCACTAATTAAAATTTTCTTTTCTGATAACTGCCTGTTGATTATCTGAACCAAGGCCCTGTTGAGCAGCAGCACATTTTGTGTTTTTCTTCAAGCAGCTCTCAAAATAATTACATTGAGTTCCTAATAAAGCTAAAATTTTCAGGGTTCTGCACCCTTTAAACACATATCTCAGCAGAGGGGTTTTCCATAGTTTTCACAGTGTGCTTGAGTACTCCATTTCAGAAGCTGTTTCATGATGGATAATAAGATGTCCCCTCCTATGGGCAGGTGCCAGAGTGGGTCACCGTTCCCTGATGAGGTACTACAAGCAGCGTTTTGGAGCGACGAGAGCCGTGGCTGTTGCCAAGAACAGGAAAGCCGTGGGTCGGGTGCTGCAGCAGTACCGAGCCTTGGGCTGGACCGGGCAGCCAGGTGAGTGACACTGGGAGGGCTTTGCAGAGGAGGCTCTGGGATGTCAGCACTCTGCAATTCCAGAGGTCAACCTTGTTTTACATGTGCAGTTTATGCAGTAGTTTGTCTTCCACTCAGTTCATTTTCATTCCTGACGTCCAAGCAGATATAGGAAATTTGCTTCTAAAATCCAGTGCAGCTTATGTGCGAGCTTTTCATTCCATTGTTTATGATACTTGGTGACCTCCTGAGATTTCTTGGTTTCTGCCTGTTCAAGCAACTACTCTTGTTATTTACTAATATAACATAAGTCATGCTTTGGCAGAATACTTCTCCAGTTGAGGAACAGTGTCGTGGTCTGTATCCACTTTTGAAATACAAGAATCTTGCTTGGAATGCAAAACAACCTTTTGTCTTGATCACAGTCATGGGTATTTGTAGAGGGAACTGAGCTTTCCCCAGAGAAATGTGGGAAGAACAGTGCCAGTATGGGAAGGAAAACCTATAGGTAACTGCTGAAGTACGTGGGCAGGTCAGTTGGTTTGCATACAAGGTGTAAGTAAGGTGACAGACATTGATCCATCTCTCTCCCTGCAGGGGCCCTCTATGCTCAGCAGCGTGACATGCAGTACCTGCAGAGGATGAAGTCAAAGTGGATGCTCAAGACAGGAATGAGTAACAATGCTACAAAGCAGATGCATTTCCGGATGCAAGTCAGATTCTGAGTTCAAAAGAGAACTGCCTACAACTGGTTATGGGAAGGGGGATTTAATGGTTTTGGGGTTGCGGATTCTCTTATTAAAATGGACTTGGTACCTGTCAAATGCTGATGTGTTTGCTGGTGTGCCTTCTTCTGTAAAAAGAATGGCAGGGAACTTGTCTCTTCTGGAATAATGATGGGCCTAACTTAATAAAATATCTTCAGTGGAACATGTGGCGGAGTAGTCATGGCTATGATTGAAGGTACATGCATGGTCTTGCTGCACATCTTTGTGCAGCCCGTTTCTGGGGGGCAGTTGACATTGTCATTTGTCTGAATATCTTCAGTTTCCAAGTCTGCTAACTGGTTGAAGTCAAGAAGAGATCCCAGATCTAAATGCTTCAGATGGAGTGTATTGAATGTTACCAGTTGTGGTGCCAGACATATTAGCTGGGTTCTGTTTTGGAGTTCTAGCTGGCACTATTGAGGTGAAAATTTGAGAGCAGAGTTTCATGGAAGGTTAAGTAATAATTGTTTGAAGCAATGCACTGATGGAAAATATAACTCTAGGATTAATACTGTCCTCAGAATTAGGCTGACTGTACTTGCCTAAAATGCTCCAGCTCAGGGCTGGATTAATAATCTGCAGTGTTGTTTTATATTGAATGTAATGAATTTTCATTTCCCGAAAACTGCTCAAAAATGTCCTAACATTTAGATGAATGTGAATCAAAATTTTGCATTTCCTGCTTAAAACTCTGAAAATACTGTGGATGGCTGTTTTTTGCTCCTGCTCAGTACTGGTGTTTGGTTATCATTGTGCAGTGACCCAAGACATGTATTGGCTGGAACAGGCAGGCTCTCCCGCTTAAGCAGGTGAATTTCCTGCAGGCTGGTGCAGAGAAAACCTGTGTGTTAAAGAGCTGAGGCAGCAGCACTGTGTTGTTCCTGCTGGTGTGGATGTTTAAGGTTTCCATGGCTTTACCAGTTTTGACCTCCCTGTAAGGAGGCGAGGTGGGCACCTTCAGAGACGTGGGCTGGCTCCTGATGCCCGGAGTTGCAGTGTGCTGGACACTGAGGGTGTGCCACAGGAACATGGCTGTTTCCTTGCCTGTCACTTCATTGGGGAGGCAGCTGGCTACAGCCAGGTTTCACTTCTGCATGTAGAATTGCTCTGGATTCCTGAGGAGTGGCTTTCACTGGTGTGTTTTTGATACCAGTTTTCTTTCTTTCTTGTGAGTGGGGTGTCCCTGATATCACTGAGAATAGTAGGGAGAGACTTGGTCTGTTTACACTGTATTTCAATACAGTTAACACTGTATTTTGACTCAAAGTAGTTCTCTAGTCTCCCTAAGAGGTAAGTTCAGAAGAAGCAGCACCATTGTCCTGTCAGTGCTTCTGAGAGAGCAGTGTATTTATGGGACTCTTAGTAAAGTAGTAATTTCGTAGTGAAGGTGAATGCTGTGTGGGGGGTTTGGTTTTGTGGATTTGTCTGTGGTGTTTTGCTCATTAGGGGTTTTTTGTTTCAGTGAAAGTTCTACTGCCTTGGAAGTTTTTTTGCTGTTCCTGCATTTACTGAGAACAAAGAGCTTGAGCAGTAATGGAGGCTACAGGTTTGGCAACAGCATTTAGTAAGTAAACTGGCTACATTTAAAAAAGATGCAGATTTCAGTGAAGGGAAAACTGAAGCAGAGAGAATTTTCAAGAAAGGCAGTATTCATATCCAAAACCTTAAACTAAGGTTGGATTGATTGAGTACCTCCTTTTTCCTGACAAGGTAGAGTTACTGCCATTTGTATATCCCTAGCTGGATCTGATGCACATTTGAATTTATTGTAGAGGGTTTGCTCTGGGTTATTCACTCTCAAAGTTAGAGGTAAGACCCCTGGTCTCAGCTGTGTGACTCAAGCAATGGGAATCTTCAGACCCCATATCCCTTATTATCCCTTATTACAGTCATGACCTGGCCCAGCCTGTGACTATGATCTGGATTTCCAGCACTGAGCGTATACCCTGCTTGTATTTGACAAATCTCATCATCTGGCCATTGGGAGCTGCTCATGTCTTTTTCTTTGAAGAATTACTATCAAAGCGTCTTAAGTTTATGGATAAGTTAGATTGTCTTTACACATAGGACAAAATAAAATGCCACAAAAATACAGAAATAGAAGGGTTAAGACTTACTAACCTGAATATTGAAACTTGCAGAACTGGCTTTGAATACCAGAATAAGTCACCGGTGAGAATCAGTGCAGTATCCGTCTTGAGCTTTTAGAAAAAACTCATGGAATATACAAAACTTACATTAAAGACTAAAGAATTATTCTGGAAGAGTCTTGGGAATAACCTAGTACAATTGCTTAAATCTTAGTGGTTAAGTGTTTAAGGAGTCTTGGCAGTGAAGGCAGAAATACAAGGAGATAATTGATCCACTGACAAATTATTTTGCAGCCATATGGTTCAGGCTGAAGGTGCATAGAGTTTGCCACTCTCCTCAACATGAAAGGGAACCAAAGGGAGCTCCTGTTCTCTGTGCAGATTTGCTCAAAGAAGCTTGCTGTTTATGAAGAGCTGGGGATTGTCTGAATTTCCTGAACAGCCTAGTTCAGAAAAAATGCTTGTAAGTAAACAAAATTTGTTAGTCATTTTGCAGGTCACAGGGAAGCAGAAGGAAGTAATTGGTATAATTTGCACCTGTGATTCTGTCCTATACATCTTGCTGCAGTTTAGTCAGAAGAAAATGGAAGAGAGGTATGTGAACCTACTGCTATTTTACAGGAAGAGTTGTAATACTCAGGTGAAAATGGCTGCCTTTGAAAACCAGCAGAGGGCGCAGGAAAGCTTTTCCCAGAATTGTGTTTACTATGAAAATAAATAAAGCCTAGTAAGAGTGCATTCCTGCAGAACAGAGGTAGGGTGAGACTGCAAAGCTCCCCACTACCATGAGTCAAGATTAGCACCAGGCTGCTATGAGATGAATTGCTATTAATATCTTTATGTCGGTCCTGGGAGTCCATGGCATGTGCATTGCTGGCACAGGATCACTGGAGCCATGGGGATTGTCAGCAGGGTTCAGCAACAGTGCTACAGTCTGCACAGCTTTTAGGTAATTCCAACTATGTCAAAGTATTTGAGAATATTTTTATGAAACGCACTTCTCAGTCTTTTGTCTTTTACCTCCCTGTACCAGGGATAGCTGAGGGCAATTTTTTGTTTCCTAAGAGAATTCCAAATCACATTTGTTCCTATCAGGGAGCTGTGTTTCCAGCTGTGATCTAGCCTCGCACTTGTGCTCCCCTGCTCTAACCTTGCATTTTCTGGCTCTCACAATGAGTAGATTTGAGACTGTCTTTGGGTACAGTGGGTACTCTGGAGCAAGAATTTCCTGGTATGATTGTAATTCAGTGGGCATGCTGTTCCCAGAGCAGGAGGTCATCCCTTCTCAAGCAATGCATTCATTGTAGGAAAGACTGGTAAGAAGCACAGCAAAGGTACCTCATTTTGGACAAGGCTGGGGTTCTGCCTGCCTGTCCATCCTTTAACAACTGGGTATTGAAGTGATCCTAGTGCTCCATCAGGCACTGCAGATTGAAACAGTAGAATAAAAGAGCTGTTAAAGCTGGTGGAACACATCTGTGCATCTGACATCTTCTTTTATAAGTAGTTCTGTTTTGTACACTTTAGTTACCCAAAAACAACCCTAATGCTAATAGGGAAAAGCATGTACCTGTCATCTGGAAGGAAGGGGCTAGGAATGAGAGAGAAGCATATCGATGGAGTGTGGCCGAGACACAGGAGACTCAGAAATGTAAAAGAAATTAACAGCTGATTATTCTGAAGCTGCAAGTCAAGTATTTAAAGTAAGCAGCCCCTTTAAGAGTCCACTGTTGATCCCTGATTATTTTCTTCAAGGCAAAGGGCCTGACATGTAAAGGTGTTGGACTGTGGCCCAACTAACAGCTGATGCTTGAGGGGCATCTCAGGGAGATTCTCCACTGCAGCTCCTAGGAGTTACTTTTGATCTATTAAAACTGAGGCATCCTGGGCTAATGGCTTAATCTCCTCAGGGCTTTGGGCATCTTCCTCCACACTATCAGCTCAGTGCTGCTGGTGGGACACTGCACTGCAGGGACTGCAGTGGGTTTATACCATCATGACCTACAGTGGATGGAAGGTTACAAATAAGCTTTAGGACACATCTGACTGAAAAGTAAAAATACATCTTAATGTTTAATTGCTTTAATTCAACAGTTTACCATGCTGCAGTTGCAGAATAGCAGTCACCAGACTATCATCAAATCCTCAGCAGCTGGCAGAGCCTGGATATTTAAAATTACCATCTAAAGGCACTTCTGACACAAAGGAAATTTCTGTTGTCTCCCACTGCATCCCAAACTCTGTGAGATGCAGCAGCCAGGCACTTCAGAAGCCGCAGAAGTGGTGATAGGACATCTGTAACTGGTTTTGTGTTAAGGATTTCTGCACATCTAGTGTACCAGACTAAAAGGCAGAGTGATAAATCCTAGCTGGGCCAGGAAGGGAATCAGAATCACTCTGAAAGTGCTTCCCAGTGTAAAGTTGTGTGACTCTTCCTAAAAGCAAAAACCAATCCATGCATTATCAAGCATGTATGTCTTCATACAGTTCTCTGATGCAAGAAAAAGGGTCATCTAACACTGAGACATATTTTCTGTCATTCCTTACACTTGTTGTCTTGGAATCTCATTTGTTTTTTACTTTACTATGCTTACAGTACTTTACTGTACTGTATTCATATTTGCCAGCAATTTACAGTGATAAATTCCATAATCTTTCATGTGGAAGTAAGAGGCTTGCTCCTCCTGCTTCATGTTAATAGGCAAAAGGGAATGTGTATCAGGACTCAGAAGAACTGCATGTTCACATCAGATAACCTTGTATCTTAATATTCCTTTCCTGAAGGATCTTCAGGAAACAGGTCTGTGTAGGAATGACTGGCAATCAATAACCTGAATAACAGACTTAGCAGCAGCAAATGCTATTGATTACAGAAGGGGAAAAGGAAAGCCTTTACATTTTGTATGAGCATTAGAGGCCACAAAAAATAACCTGATGTTTTACAAAAATGAAATTTGTAGCAAGATACACTTCTCATTGGAACACTTCTTCATTTATTCTGCCAGCTCAATGAGAACTTTAGTATTTAAAGCATGCCAGGAAGACCCAGAGAGAACTTTACAAAACTGAGTGGGTCAGTAAATAGTCACAAGACCAACAGAAGTTGAATTTCTGTAACAAATGGGTAAAACAAGAACTTCAGATGTGAAAGACCAGTGCAGCAGGATAACCTGTTACTCAGCTCTGGCAACATTTTCCAGCAAGCTGGGGTGGAAGGAGTCTTCCTGGGCATTCTCCCTGTGTTACATGGGCTGCAGTGCTCCAGAGCTTTTGGCCTCTGCAGCACACTCACACCAGGCTTTGCAGCACATGGAGGTGCAGCCCTCAACACCAGCTGAAGCCTGAGTGTGCTGTCCATGCCTCAGCTTCCTCTGGTTTGCATTGCTCCACCTCAAACAAATGCCTCCATGCAAAAACAATTTCACATTTCCTACCCCTGGCAATGCCTGTTAATGGTTTGCAAGGCTTATACAGTCATGTTCACATACGCTGACTTCTCTTTTTCTGGCTTTGGTAGCTTTCCACCCTTAAATTTCTGCACTTTACAGATGTGAAAGCAGCCTGGCTTTCCTTGGCAAGATCTGCATTTGGTCTTTCACTGTTCTGCTGCACTATCACTAATGCCTTAACAGGTAGGGCAGCTGTGTGTTTGCTCATGATATATGCACTGAAAGTCTTGATAAAACATTCACTGAAGTGTTGCAAAATCCAGATATTTTCTGACATCTTTCATAGGAGCAGTCATACCTAGTTTACTTAAATCCTTGCAATCACGGTATTTCAGTAGATCCTGCCATTCCAGTTGTCATATTTTAACTAAACTATACTATGCAGGCTTTCAAAATATGGTATTTCAAAATGAAGAATTGTTTCAAGGGGTTTTTCCCACTAAGTGTCAAGCATTACCAACTGATGTTACCTTAAACTGGCCATAGGCCAACAATAAACCCAGACTGTTACTTTTATTGTAATAATGTGTTACATTGATCCCACATCCAAGTAAATTACTGGTAAATGACACTGTCTTTCTTCATCTTCAGTACAGGACGTGGCAGTTGCCTCTGCTTTCCTGCCAGTGGAAGGTTCATTGTCCCACAGAGAGGGGAAGAGTGGCCTGTGAAGTGTGGAGCTGTCCATCACACTTGGATATTTGAGAGTTTTGCCAACAGGTGTCAGTAGAAGCCCTATAATTCATCATAGAGTCTGTCTTGGTTTCCTTCCTTGTCTGCTGAACTCAGCCATGCCTGACATAGCTGCATGAGAGAACACATTGTGCTTAGGTTTGTCCTTGACTCTTTGCCACCTAAAGCCATCATGGTTCTTCCTGCAACACAGCTCCTGACAAAAAAAATGGCTTTTTTATAGAAGAGGGGAGGAGCAGTACAATCATGGCACAGTCCCATAGCCATTTACAGAGCACAGAGAGGATTAGGTGGCTCTGCTGTGCCCACGCAGTTCTCTAGAAAGGAGCCATTAGGAATTAATCAGTAGGATCTAATGCAACATCTTGCCTTCCCCCAGGTCTGGGCACTTGTCTTGAGTTGTAATCTGAAGCAGAGAGTGCTCTCCTGAGGGCAGATGCTTTTCAGATAGTTGACCAGAACCGACCTGAAGGTTTGAGTGCTTGCAGGAGGGTGCCCTCTTCTTAATTAATAGACCAGCTGTTCTTAATTAATAGACCAGCTTGCTACTAGGCAGCTAAATATAGAAATCAGCCAGATGCCTTTGAAGTTTTATTTTAAATGATTTGGTCTTTTGGCCCCATGAATCATCCATTTTTTCTGTATTGTGGCATGGCTCCAGGAAGCAATCCCAACACAGCCATTAAGAATAGCTGAGGTACTTTGGGCAGGATTACAGCAAAAGCTGTACGTGCGTTCCCAAGTTACTCAGGGTCAGGAACCAGTGCCAGAAACTGCAGTCAGCCCACCTTGAGCATTTATCATGTCCCAATGGCAAGATCACACAGACCCAGAAGGTCACGAAGCATTGAATCATTTGGAAATCCACCTGTTCTTTCCATGCTTAGATACCCTTGCACTCTATCTTTGTTTTGCTGCTGTTCCTCTTGTTTCATGTCAAGCTGGCTAGGAGCTCACAGGGCTCAGTAGAGTAACCCCAAATCCATGCTTTCTTCCTTGACACCAGCCCTCAATTAGGAATTTGACCTCTGAGTAAGTAAAGCAAAGGAAGCCGCTTGGTAACTCTAGCAAACAACCAAAGGAACTCTGATAGCAAAAGAACTTTTTACATCTTTTTCTTCATGCAGTTTGTGTCAGCAGGAGCAGATCACAGCTCCCATGCTCCCCTAAGCGAGGCATTCCAGCATGAAGGCTCCTGAACTTCCAAGCCCATTTATATGCCTATCTGTGACAGCAGCAGATATTAACAGCAAATCAGTCAAGCAGACAGAATAAATAAATCCTCTGTTATTCTGTATAATATTTTACTGGCTCACTGACTGTGGGGAAATAATGCCTTTCTGACTGGCTAGGTTGTTTGATGTCCAGCGGCAAGTGCAAGAAGTAGCTGTGCCTAGGACTGAAGGTCATACAAATGCATTGTCATATGTCAGGAGCATCCAGGTAAACTGTGCCCCACCTGCCCACATGGTCAGTAGCTCTTATGAGCAGTTTTACCATCGGTCTTTCAAACCTTCACACACACAAAAAAAAAAGTCACAAGTAGTTGCCTTGATGTATTTAATCAGATCTCTCTCAGTGTTTTTGTGTAAAAATATTATGAGAGCAGTTTATGGGCCTTCTTCCCTCCTTAGCATTCTGTTCCCACTAAGACCTTGCACCTTTGATAAACCTTTGCTTCTCAGGGTTTTACTGCGTACCAGTTATATCTTAATGCTTGTGGGGTCTTCTTGTGTGACCAAGGCATGGATTCCTATTAGATATTATCTCAGAGGGAAACTCTTCAGAATTCTGAATATATGCACCTTGATCTTCCCTGTTTTAATTCATTAGTCACCTAAATGGCACCTCTCAAGGTTTATCAGAACAAAAAATGAAATCTGCAGCACAGCTTAAAGGTTTTGGAGGAAGAAAATAAAGTAGTATGATAAGGGGGAAAAGGTTTTGTGCAGTCCAAGACCTCTGCATACTGAATGTG
The DNA here is from genome assembly GCA_024734555.1 of Trochalopteron elliotii. NCBI lineage: Eukaryota > Metazoa > Chordata > Aves > Passeriformes > Leiothrichidae > Trochalopteron > Trochalopteron elliotii. The sequence continues at coordinate 392,175 of JANPWX010000072.1, forward strand.
TAAAAGTTTGCAGCCTGCAATAAAGGAATTTCAATGGACTTTTAGAGGATGATATTTAAGAGTAGTCACTTAATGTTTTAAAAGTCTATTGAAGAAGTAGGTGAGCTATTCTTACAAACTAACCAAGTGCTTCAGAAAAATATTAAATATAGCTAGTTCAGCATTTCCCAGATATGGAACTGGTGACTGGTTCTCAAGTAGATGTAATTTATTTGATTTAGTTCCATTTTAACCTTTTTGCTCTTCTTTTTTAGTCATGTACGCAGGGCTTTTGCTTTTTTCTCTTTACTTTGCTGCAATTAATGATTTTTTTTGGAGCCGTTGAAGACTAAACTGAAATTCCTTCATTAATGCAACAGCATCAGTTTGTGAATGAGTACCCAGCAGGTTTTGAAAGGCCGTTTTCCTCCTTGGCCAAGGTGATGATATTGCAAAAAGCCTCAGCATTCCTGCGCATCTGTTCATCTTCCTCTCTGACGTGCCCTATCTGGAGTACAAATACAGATCAAGGTTACAGCAAGAAAGAGGTGAATGTATCTAGACAGTAGGAAAAGGAAATCTTGCAGTAGGCACCAAGGTCTCTTTTGCAGCATGGAGAGCCACACAACACTGGAGATGTTCTCCCACAAAACTTTTTTTTTTGTAAGGGCTCTCATTCCAGCTGATGTTTTGGCATAACATAATTTGCATTATTTGCAAACATGATTTTAGTTGTTCCATTTATTTGGCTAACATGGGATGTGTTAACCTGATTGCTTTCTTCTTCCTGCTTTCTGATGTCTGCATGTTCTGAATTTCGAGACTAAAATGCAGAGAAATGCTGTTGATTTAGTCATCAGATCAGCCCCCCCACGCAGTGATCTCTAAGCTTCCTTCCAGCAATGTCTCCTATCCAGTCACTTGTGGAAGACACTTATCTGTGCAAGGACACAGCACATTCAGAATGGCTTCAAACAGGACAAACCACTGGATGTGTTTTTTTCTGTCTTGGGAGACAGAACTTGCACAGGAAGTTCATTACAGTCTTGACCAGAGGTGTAGAACTTTAAAGACAGTACACCAGCCTGATCGGAAATGCAAACTGTTGTCCATATCCAATAGCAAACACACAAATTGCCTTGGAGTCAAATATGGCCCACACTAGCCACAAGAGGACAAGGCAGGCCATTACTTCTGATGATACAGTTGCTGTTGTACATCCATCAAAAAGCAAAACCATTGCTGATGCAGGGGTAAGTTGCCTCCAGAAGGAAACCACCACAATGTGAAACTCAGCCAGCTGACTGGAAGCAGCTCACTCCAGCTACCGGGAGTGTAAGAGCTCCTGTGCTGTACCCTGACAGCTTTCACCACAATCCAGCTTTTATTGCAGCCCGTTACACTGCAGTGTCTGCCTGAGAGGGGAAATGTTGTCTGCTGCAGCCCTGGGGAAAACCTGATTCATCCTGTGGAGTTAAGGGGCTTGTATAGGAGATCCCACCTCTCCTTCTCACCTGGCATGTGCATTGGGAGTCCAGTGGAGGCTGTGGCCTAAAACTTGATCTGTTTAGTCTCAGTTCTTTGTGCTGAAAGGAGAAAAGAACAGAACTGACTTCCCTGAACCTGTGCTTGGAGACAGCACTGAGTCATGAGCAAATATTTTGAGAAGGGAAATTTTTCCCTCAGAGCCCTGAGGTAAGCAGGTTAAAAAAGAAAGAGAATGGGACAAAAGATGCAAAAAAAAATCACACCTGGAAAATAACAAGTCTGTGCACTGTGGTAAAGACTACTTCACCTTGATTCATCCAAGGCAATTGAATTTCTGCCTAGCAGAGAGACACAGCCAAGATTTCTGTCCATTCTCATTGCGTGTTGTAGCTCCACGTACAGACCAAACAATTTGCCACCATAACAGAAAACCAATCTTGGATAAATAGTGTCACTACGGGTGTTTCAGAAAACATGGACACCATGGCAAACAATGCTGTCAGGACTCCTGAAGACACAGTCTGCCCTCTGTTCCCTCTGCTTTCACTAGGCTATTCGATCTCGAACTTCTTCCAGCTTTCCCTTGCTTGGGTGATGAACTGGGCAGATGGCATGTGGGGGCATGTGGATGAAGAGTTTCACATTTGTTAGGAGCAGCCTTATTGCCTTTCCCTGAGCTGGTACTTCACTCAGGCTGAATGCTTCTAATGTTAGCTCAGGCACCATATGGGTGGGAAGTGTGGAGTCTTCCTGCAGGGACCTGGAGGAACATGCCTTAGGTGGCTCATGTGCTCCCTCTGGCACCTGCTCTGTGGGCCCCTCCACAGCCATGAAGCTCTCTCCCCACTCTCCTGCTTTCACACACCGTGTCTCCATCTGCCCCTCTCCACTTCTGCTCCTATGGCCCATCCACAGCCACACTTCATCTCCAGCTCAGTGGCAAGCCCCCAAGATTTTCAGCCAAGAGAAAACAAGGGTTAGCCTTTGGATTCCAAGCAGAGCTGCGTGCAGGGTCAGAGAAATAACAAACTGAACCTCGTGGTTCCAATTCAATAGTCATAAATTCTGTGTAATCTTAAAGGAAATGGCAGCCTCTGTCCAGCACACCTTTCCAGCTTCCCAGGTGAAATGCAACAGCTTCTAAGTTTGATTCCAGCTCACAGCTTCCCTTTTCACTTTTTTATCTCCTTTAATAGTCATCTTCTCTGATTAAGTAGGGGTCCATAGCGTCACTGTGTGAGATGTAGATAGCTCAGTAGCACAGCATATGCTGATTTACCTAGGCCTGCGTTTTATTTGGCTCCTAATGGCAGGAGCCCAACTCATGGGCACACAGACCTCTATTTACAATATTCATTACCTGAACTTTTTATCATACTTGGAGCCACATTTGGTAAGTTAACATGAACCTTAAAATGGTCTGTATTGAGAAGATAGCCCTGTTAATCAAAATCTTTTTTGCATATTATTAGCTTGGTTAAACAACCTTAAAGAAATTAGTGACTGAATGGAGGAGCAGTATGCAGAACATCAATAGTGATGCTGATCCAGCTGATAAGCAGGAATTATTTGCGAATGGGAATTGTGCTAAATACCTGACCAGAACAGGCAGAATATTGTGGACTGAGAGCTCAGGTGTTCCCTTTTGCCAGTGCCATTTCATTTGTACAGCAGTTGCTGTTGTTGACAGTATCTTCTGTTACCTGGGCAGATAAGAAGGCTCCATACTCAGCTGTAGAGCTTTGTCCACTACCTAAACTTTTCCTCTGCATTATTTCTAGAGATGTAGGCCACTTTTTGGGTGTAGTGGAAACCAAGAAGTACTGGAGAAATTACTCCATCCGGCATAGGACTTGATTGTCTTTAGGATCTACAGGAAGTCCCCTCAACTCTACGGAAAATTTCCTCCTCTGTGGTCCGGGCTGAAGTCAAGAACAAAAGCCCAAGACACTTTGCACCACTTCAGCAGTATTTTGCTTACTGATGACTGCTTTGGCAGGTAAACATCCCTGGGAGAGTAACAGATAACGAGGAGTGGCAAGAGAGATGATCATTGATCAATGGGGCTAAATTAATCAGAAGAATCAGCCTCACATAGTGAAATACATGTGATGTGCATTTATGTGGAAAGTCTGTTTTTTACAAGTCCACCAGCTTAATATGCAATTGGAGGCATGCCACAGCAAGGGAGAGGAATATTATTTTTCTTGCTATAGTCTACTTTAAAGTGCATTGGTAATGCATCTTAAATTATGAGTCCAAACTTTAGGTTTTGATTGTTTTCCTTTTTAATGGGAAGAACTCCATGCTCTTGTCTTAATGTAGTAATTCATCCTGTTGAACTTTGCATGTTTTGAAAAACATCACTGCAGTACTGGAAGAGATCCAATCCTTTCAAAAGAGAGACTACAAAAGATTGCTTTCATCTTCCTCACATCACTTTAGAAACTAATAAACATTGATATTGCACAGACCAAAGCTGCACCTGGTGCAGTTCCCTGTCTTGGTGGTGCTGGGCTCAAGGTGTGTACTGGCAGTAGCAGCCCTGAAGCACCTTCTCCACCCCCCAAAATCATATTTTTAAATTAGGAGAAAGTTGCAAGGATCCTTTAGAATATTTTCATGCATGGTTGGATTAACTTCTTTCCTTCTACAGGACACTGAAAAAAAGAGCCATGAGGAACAGAACTGGCTCCAGTGCCACAGAAGCAGGTTATCATAGGAATTATGAGTCTTAACTCAGTCTCTGCTGTACGGACTATCAAGCTCTCCCCTACAGTAAAAAGTGGCAAACCCAACCCTCAAATGCTTCCTCCAGCAGGGACTTTTAGGGTGCATATGAATTGTATTTTTAAGCTTCTCTGCAGAGAAGAACTTTTATTAACTATTCCTCACTCCCTGCTGTCCCTTAAGATAATTTTCTTACTACAGTCTGCATGAAAGTGCTTTGGTATTGCAGCCTGAATGATGCATCCAAAACTCAGGGTTTGATTGTTTTTAGTGGGAAGAACTCCATGCTCTCATCTTAATGGACCAATCTGTCTGCACACATAACTGCAGTGCTGGACTTGCAGGTTACCCAAGTAACCTCCTCTGTTGATATGGGGCGAGTGGTGGATGTTGTCCACCTGGTTTTTCCAAGGTTTCCCACAGCCACCTCCTGTGGTGGGCTGTGTGGTGGGTGGGGAAGTCTCTTGATGGGCTGCATGCAGAGGAGGAGTGGAAAAGAGTTTATTTTCAGACTGACAGCCTGTCACACATGGGGTCCCCCAGGGATGAATATAGGGCCCAACAGTGTTTAATATCTTCAAAGATGATCTGGAAGATGTGATCAAGTGTATTCTAATGAAGTCTGACAATGAAATCAAAGAGCCAGGGAGCCACACTGCACGAAGACCTGGATAGGCTGAAAGAGTGGCCTGATAAGAACCTTATGAAATTCAACAAGGGCAAGAGTAAGATCTTGCACATGGGAGAACATAATCCAAGAGTGCAGCACAGGCTGGGATCTACCTGGCTAGGGAACAGTTCAGTGGAAATGGACCTGGGGGTACTGGTCAACAAGTTCAGCATGAGTGAGCAGTGTGCTGCTGAAGCAAAGCAAGACCACAGGATGCTGGGTTGTATCAGTAAGGACACCACCAGCAGAGATAAAGAAGTCATTGTCCTACTCTACTCAGTGCTTGTCAGGCCACACTTGGAATACTGTGTTTGGTTTTGCTCCTCACTATGCAGTAAGATCTGGACAGGATGGAGAGGGTCTAGAGAAGGGCCACATGTGCCATGTGAGGAAAGGCTGAGAGCTGGGTTTGTTCAGCCTTGAGGAAAGAAGGCTCAGGAGATTTTGTCACCATGTTCCAGTATTTACAGGGTGGCGACAAAGAAGATAGAGACCCTCTTTTTACAAGTAGTCATATGGAACACCCAAGAGGTCATGGGTGCAAGTCACTACTGGAAAGATTCCAATTCTACACAAACATTTTTCATGATGAGAGCAATCAACCATTGGAATAATCCCCCCCAGGAAACCAGTAGATTCCCCAGTATTGCACACTTTTAAGATACAGCTGGACAGGGTGCTGGGCTGTCTTGTCTAGACTGTGCTTTTGCCAAGAAAGTTTGGACCAGATGATCCTTGAGGTCCCTTCCAACCTGGTATTTTATGATTCTGTGAAGATACTGATGTTTTCCTGGAGCTGAAACCGTCCATGAATCTTCAGCTTTAAGGAGCACCTAAGGAACAGCCTCTACTCTGTTCTCTTCCTGCGCCCATGCCCTCCCAAAGCTTTAACAGCTGACTGTATCAGTTTTGCCAGCTTTCCTCCTCAGTCCTAAAGTTTATAACTGGAAATGGCATCATCTCTAAGGTAAGGACAGACTCCACAAGACATTGAAGGAGAGAACAGAATTAATGGAAAACCTTTTAAAAGCCTCAAGGCTTTAAACTTTGGCAGCACTGCTCCGTGGGCACCATAAAAAAGCTGAGCCATTGTTTGTATAAACAACATGCAATCTTTGTATATGACTTTGACTCGTTTTTCCTTATCCTACTCCCAAATTAGCATTGCCAAATTCTCACTAGCCTTCCTTCCCTAGTGTCCCACAAGCCTTGAGCATCACTAGACTCTGGTGGTCTTTGACTTCAGCTTCTTAAGTGTACTTCATACACTTTCCTTGTTCTGTTTTCAAGAAAGTGAGTTCCTCTGTAGCTGCTCAGCACAGATTTCCCTTCCCCCAGCACAATAGTTTAGGTGGTATCCTATAAGCAGGTCACATCTCCAATGACAAATTTTTGGAGGTTTCTAAGGCTAGTTCTCTAAGGCCAACTATTTGTGCTAGACTACAGCACCTGTGTTGCTTCCTGCTGTGTTCTGTTTGAGACTCCTTCACACTAAGGCAAAGACAGTAATTTGAACAATCAGTTCACACTCTGTAATGCAGTTCTGTGAGTCTGGTTCCTCCTTCTCTTCCTCAGCACCTGACCTCAGTGTCCAAAGTCTCTTTTAGAAGCAGCTGAATAATGATGGCCTTAGACAGAGGACTCAGGAGTTACATCCTCCCTTGTTTGACTGTGGTTGAGTTGAGTTTGCAGGTTTCTTCGTAAAGGTGGGGCAATTGTTTTCATCCAGTGCTGTGGTTTTTTGAGTCTGCCCTCCAGCCTGGATTTACTCAATGAGGTTGGCTGTAGAATTAGTGTCTTACAAACAAACAGTGCACATTCTCCTCTGCTGAGTTTTTCTTCAGCTCCCCATCTCCTCAGAGCAGTAAATCATAGCATTTCTTTCTGGGAGCCCTCAGTAAGAAACAATTGGATTTGTTCAGATCTGTCTTACCTGGACAAGGGCTTTTACATGTTTTTTTCTTGATTTTCCAGCTTTCTAGGAACAAGAGAATAACTGTACTGGGTCTTATGAAAAGGCACTTAGTCTATTATCCTGTTTCCAGTAGCAGCCACAATGCTGTGGAAAATCTGCTTGAATAAATGGCCCATAGAGCCAGCAGAGGCAAAAGGAGACACTATCAAGGGTCTGTGAACCTGGCCATTTTCCATTATCCCTCCTCACGTATCCTCAGCAGTCACACCTGTTTTAATAGCAGCACTGAAGATGCATTCCTGCTTATTTCCTTTAGTATCTCTCCATGGTCAATGAGTTTGTCCTTGAGCCTACTGATCCAGTGTGCCTCCAGAAGCTGCCTGTAGTGAGTTCCAGAGGTCCTGGGAATAACCTCCACATCTCCAAACTGAAGGTCCAGCCTCTGAAGTGTCTCTGAAGGTCCAGACACTTTGTAAGTGTCTTCTTACAAAGGCAGGTGCTTATTCACTTGTCTTTCTACTAAACCTTCTCCAGCTTTACTCCCTTTCTTTAGAAGCAGTGAACAGGACAGTAGACTGTACTTAAGATCATTGTGGTTGTGCAAAGTCTTTCTAGGGCCAAAAGTCTTGTTCTTTCGTGATGATGATTCCCCACTTTTTTTTTTGGCTAAATGTGCAGCAGTAAGTGAAAAACAGCTTCAGGGAGCTGTCAGTGGTAACTCCAAAGCCCCTCTTGAGTTATAACTGCAGGTTCTAAGTTCAGCATCATGTACATGTAGAATTAGATTATTTTCCCTCCAAAATGCATAACATATTTTCTGATCCTGAAGCTCATCTATCCCTACTTCCACCACACAGACACACATTTTTACAAGTTCCTTGTCATCAGGTGGGCATTTTGCTGCTGGAAAGATTCCAAATACCTCCACCATTGTGAAGATTTCAGTGTTCCTTTTCCAGGGAATTGATGAAAACATTGAAAACAACTGATGTCAGGATTGGTTCTTAGGTGAGCCCTTCAGCAGTCCACATCCTAAGAAATCACCATTAAGCCAGCCATCTGCATTCTATCCTTTAAATCCAAAGATTTTCTTCAGTACACCCTTGAATACCATCCACATGGAACATTATAAAACAATTTTTAGAAACCCAGGTGAATGAGGCTGACTGGATCTCCTGTATTCATGTGCTTATTGACACCCCCACAGATGCCCAGAAGGCTGGACCAGAGGTTCTCCGTTATGGAAGCTTTGCTGGTTCTTTCCCAGCTGGTTGTGTTCATCCTGTGCTCTGAGAACCTATTTTATAAAGTAGAGTCCTTCTTACCAGGGGTGTGAGGGAGGGTCTGTGGTTCCTGGAACCTTCTCTGAGCTTTACTTTGGGATGGGACCAACCCTGGAGGACAGCACTGTGTACGTGCTGCTATGGTGTTGCAGCATCCCTGCCAAGCTATGGGATATGTTGCACAGCCACATTTCCATTGGGTTGGGAGCAGATGTTTTCCCATCACCTTCATCAGCAAAAAGAAAAAAAAAAAAAAAAGATTTAATTGAGCTTTTTTGCCATGACTTTTTTATTCCTGAATGTCCTTTCTACACTTTGGTCATCCAGCAATCTCACAATCCCTACTGCTTCTCACCTTTGAGTATTTACATAACATTCTTGCTGTTAGCATAAGCAGCCATTCCAAAGTGCTCCTCTAGTTCTTATTTTGCCCTCTTAATTTCTTGTTTAAGTTTGACCCAAATTTCTTTATGGCCATTCTTGTTCTCATTTGAGCATTACCACTTTTAAGTATTGGCTTCTGTTAAAATATAGTGCATTCATTCTTTACAAATTATTCCTGCCTCCTGGTCTTAACAGGCATAAATCCCTCCTTTCTACCCAAAGACTCATCCACCTACTGGCACTCAGGACCTCTACTTGTCCCCAAGTTTTCTCACAAGAAACTAGAAGTATTCTGAAAAAGTAAGGATAGAGGTCTTGGACTACAGTCTCATTCTTAACAGCAGACCTTATCCTAAGGTCTCATCCTACCCTTCCCTACCATTTGGTGCCAGCATTCCTGCACACCTGGGGTCTCATTCTGGTACTCTTAAGTACCCTCCTTAGGCATCAAACTTCACTGCCTTGGTGCCCAGCAAGCAAGTGTCCATGCTGCCCTCTCAGCCACCACAATCCCAGCTACCTGTTTGCAGTCAGAAACCCACTACCACCACCTCCTTCTTCCTGTTCTTGAAGGTCCCCTTTACCAATGGATTGTATTTGGTGCAAGAGAACACTAATATGAGCTAGAAGCCAAATCTCATCAGTGACAATAGTGCTTTCCTTCCACCAGAACACTGGTCTTCCTGGAAAAATTTCTAAACATCTTGATCAGTCCAGAGATGTTCAGGAGAGTGAAGAGAGAGCATCTTTATCTGTCCTACAATTAACAAACAACCAGTGCAGACCACCCATGGTCTTTCCTGTCCAGGTGAAGAGAGCTGACTCTCTTCAAATAAAGGGCTCTGTGCAGGCTTTCTGGTTTGGATGGAAACACAGTGGTGGTTCTCTCCACTATTGCATGTTCCTAGTGAGCACAGCTCAACAGCACTTGGGGCCTACCCCAGAGGTTTTATTTCACTGTTACAGTACATAAAAAGTACTCTTTGACTGATACTTTATTAAATGCTTTTCCTGTGGTCATTGTCCTTGATATCCTGCTCTTGCAGAGGAGTCTTGGCGGGAGTTTTGAGGGTTTTTTAACACAACTATAGATTTTAGAGAAGGTAATCTGGCAAATAAAATAAGGAATAGTGGTAAGCGGGCTTCATAGACTGTGCAATGAAAAGATGTTCTTGCACTTTGTGTTTTAATAGTATGGAACTTTTTATTTTCCTTTCTTTAAAGAATTCTGATTTCTCATCTGATAACAAAGCAATGTTTGATCATCTCTTTGCATTCATCACCATGGTACCAAAGCGTCTTACAGAGAAATAAGGCAGGTGGTTGGCAGTCTTCTCCTTGAGACTTTCAACAGAAGTGGCCCCTGAAGGATTTTGACAGCCTGCCTGTGTCAACCTATTAGTATTAGTATTACATTGGCATATATGCATCAATGAAACAAACCCAAGGATTTCTGAGTTGCCTGGATGCCATTGTAGCAGATGGCTGGGAATAGGAAAACAGCCCAGAAAACATTTCTGCATGCAGTAGTGCTGCTAGTTGAAACAAACCTGAAAGTGTTTGTTCACCCTGCAGACATTATCAGATGCTTTAGTGGATGGAACTATCACTGATAATGTGGCCAAGTTAGTGAAGCACTAAATTATTGGCAGTTTCAGAGATAGGTTTCAAATGTCTTGGGTTGAGCTTGTTACTGAAGAGATTAGCATGAACCTATTGCAGTCTCCCTGAGACTGTCCATCATCCTTGAGGAAATAAGTTCCTTTGGACTGACAGACAGGACACTCAGCAACACGTGAAAGTACACATTTACATTCATGAAATTCAGTAACAACAGGCCAGAAATGGAGCCTCCAACAACAGATAGGAACACTTTTTAATCAAAAATAACTTTTCTAGTTCTCTTTCTCCTTTACCACATCTACCTACCCTCCACCCACACTCCCTGTCAGCTTTTCCACCCCAGTGGTTTCTGGGGTGCTGTGCAATCAGTACACATAATTCGTGTAACTCATCCCATTCTGCTTATTCCAGTTGATGGCAGATACATGTAACAACTGCATTCAAAGAGAGGATTCTGTAATTTATTTTCTGAAAGAAGAACACTTCCTTTCTGCTTTGTGCTCATCTGGCTGAAGGTGGACCTTGACTTTATAAGTATTTTTATTTATCATTGTCCTCCCCTTTCCACCCTACAGCAGCTTCTTTCCTCCCACAGTACGGATCAAGTGCCACGAGATTAAATCTAATGACAGTTCAATTTCCAGAAGGTGGAGACATTTCAGTTTGCAGAAGAAGGTGGATATACTGATCTGGTGGAAACAATAATTAGTCAGAGAAGAAATATGCACGTGTTTATCTGCAAGGTACCTTTTTTTAGTTAAGCAACATCAATGCAGATGTAAGCAGATGCAAGGGAACCAATACTGTGGATAAAGTTAAGCAACTGATCTGCTATGAAACCTGATCTGCTATCAAACATGGTGAGAAAAGAATTAGGAAAACAGAAAAGCATCATCTTAAATTTTCAAAGGACTTTAAAACTTTGACACCATGTCAGGCAGTGTGTGGTATATATTACAGATAGGTCAGCTGCATTTCACAAACATGTCTGAAGGTTTCATTTTTCCATATGCCATTTTGCAACAGCTGGCATGTTGGGTTTTTTCTTTATTTCTCCCTTACTAATACAAAATTCTTGAGTGGGCTGGCTGTGAATTCCCATCTTTCTAAGCAGAAAGCGTCCAATTCTGCTTTTTTTTCCAATTTTGGAGAGCTAGACGTGAGACACAGTAGGGAACTGAGCTGAGAGAATTAATTTCTGCATCTGATGGGGATCTGAGTTACAATGAATCTGGGTGGTCCTGTGCAGAGATGAACATCATCAATATCCCTTTATTAAATGCTGCTCCTCCTTTTGTGAAAGGAAAGAAAACCCTGGATTTATGGTCACAAAACTTACTCTGGATCTCAGGACACTGAGAATCAGGCATTTCCATTCTCCCCATGCCTACCAACAAAGAGGTAGACACAGAAGCTGGGCAGAAGAACAGTGAGAAATTCGATAGGTTCCTAGCAGAATTCCTAACAAATTCCAGTGAAATAATCTGCAGAAATTATTTCTATCTGAACGAATAGACATCATGTCTGTCTCTGAGCACACGTAGATGGACTTGTTTATGGTCTAGCAGCTCTTATTTGTCTCCTATCCCTGCCACTATCTTGCACATAACAGCATATCTCTTCCTTTTATTAATTTGTCAATAATTTTGTTGTTCTTGTTGCAGCTCTGTGGACACTGTGCAAATGATGGAAATCAGACTGGATATCCCAACCTTAGCTGAATAAAGACTTATGGGGCAAAAGTGAAGACAGTAAATTGGCTTCAGTGGGGACATACAAGCTTGGCACCAGCTCAGGTGGAGCAATTGTAAAAACCAGCATTCCAGATCCCGAGGAAGAAGTTACAAATACATTAACTGATCCAAAATACTAAGGAATAAAACTAATACTTGGAAAGAGTGGGATGGGGAGAAGGAGAGAACCTGCTCCAATACCCAAACTGGATTCACTTTGACAAATGCTAATCTGGTGAGTAGTAAACACAATCATATTTCTAAAGAATAATTTTAGAAGGTCAATGAACATCACAGAAATGTGAGCTTCTTGGTTACTTAGAAACAGAGCTCAATGATTCAGAGCCATTTCTTAAACCAATCTTTGCTTTATTCAATCCCTCCAATGCAGGTAATAGAACAGTGATTCAGTCTTGTCTGACATAGACTATCAAGCTCTGTACTTACCCCCGTTCCTCCCCATCTCCTTCATTTCCTTCTCTGAAGCAATGTTATTTGTGAATCCTGGATTGGATCCCAGCCAGGAATATCTAAAAATGCAGTCTCATATTGCCTAAATCCATAAAGAGGAAACTATTCAGACAACTGATGCACCTTCAGGGCAGAACATTAAATTGATCCTTTGGCAAGGAACACCATGTGTAACTTTACACAGCAATTCCCATAAATACTACTAAGATTATCAGCCAAAGCATAGATTATCTTAAGTTGTGGTTGTCTTTTAGGAGCAGCTATGAGAACAGTTTGTACTGTATGCAGGTACTTGGCCACTCTATATGTTCCCCCCTGCCCACCACCCCAAAATCTGTGCCTTGAGAAGAGCTGGTGACAATGCCTCATCGTGTGTAGCCAAGGTGACTGCTTTACTGGAGCATGGCAAATCACCCAGTGGAAATGGCACTGTTGGGTAGTCAGAAGGGAATGGCTCAGATATTCTCCTGATGTAATTGAGTGGAAGGGAAGTAGCTGTTGCTTCCTATATCTCCATTATTTTCTTCTAAGTGTTGAAAGATCTCAGGGTAAGTTGTGAGGGGTCTTTCTGGGGCAGACAGAGTCTTGATGTCCTTCTTGTATTTTCTCAGTTGAGGGAGTGGCCTCCACTGGAACACTGTATCTTCCAGCTCCCCCTTTTCAGTCCCTAGAGCATCTCTTGCATCTCTGGTTCAGCACTATATGCAGCTGGATGTACATGTAGAGTTGCATATGTATTGCCACACACATTCCAGGTCTGAGTTACAGTTTGAACTACAGACCAAACTAGGCCATTTTCTGCAGAAAGTTACTGTTCCCAAAGCATTTTGCTTGGAATTTAAATCTAGTGTATACAAGCTATGAAAAGAGCATTTTCCATAATTTTTAAAAGAAAGTCTTAAAAAATTAGCATATATTATTAGTGCCTTTATTTTGTTAGTATCTTTTCCTGAAAACCCTTCTGGCTGCCATTCTGCATGATTTCCATTCTGCAAACTCTCATGGAATGAGAGTTTTCCTCCCTGAGAAACATGAACAAAACTCTTCAGGATTTTCAGCATTAAATTTATGACCCTCTATTCTAATGCACATTTTTACCTGTTGGCCCCTCTTTGGTAACTGGTTACCTGCTACACGATGGAGTAGCCTTAAGAAATTCACTCTGATGAAACATTCTTTGTGATCAGGATGAGTTAAGTGTTTGTTTTAACTCTGGCTGCAGGGTACATTTTTGGATATGCTTGGCTATTTTTTCACATGTTTTTAAGTTATTTACCAGGCAACAATGATGCGCAGTGCCATCATCCATAACAACATCTGCTGATACTGAAACACTCCTCTCAGCAGATGCCTCCAAACTGGTATTTCATGGCATAGCTTCCGTGAAATTCTTAAGATTCAATGATTTGAGAAGGCAGTTAAATGGGTTTCCTCAGTTCATGTGCATCTCTCTCATGTGCATCGCTCTACTCCAAGAGATGTGGAGATTTGGATGAAATTCAGTGTGGCAACTGACGTTCTCGTGATCAGGAATCTAGCTGGCACATTACAAAATCCTTCAATACAGGCTCTCAGTTTTGAGTGGGCTGGTGATATCTGCATTTTCAAATTCCTGCTGGCATTTGAAATCAGGAATACCATCGCTCTGAAATTCCACCTCCAGAGAGCCATCAGATTTCTCCACAAGTACAGCATGAAGGATGAGGATGCCTCTCCTGTTCAGACACATTCATCCTTCCTTAACACAAGGCTCTGAAGGAGTTAAATCCTCAGTCTAGTAAAGATTGTGGTCTTGCCAATCTTTTCTTTTTTTCTTTTTTTTTAAGGTGCCAGACATAAAAATAAAGAAGATGTATCAGCACACTTCCTTTGAAGCTGAGCTTCCTGATTAAGAATAAATGCAGGATATACAGTGTATTTCATGCTGAAGTGCATTCCCTTCTAGAATTTCACGAATACAATTAGCCATTAGCAAGATCTCCATACACACACAGGACTCAGATCAGGAAATAATAGAAACAGCCACATACTGCTAAAACGTGGAGAGGGTGAAAACCACAAAACAAGAGCCAACTGTTGTATTAGTATTGTCCTGATATTACTCCATGTCTGTCCCTAGTCAGGCTGAGAAGAGGGAATGAGTTAAGGACACGAAACAGAATAATATTCCAGGAAGGAAAAAACAATGAGAAAGAAAAATTTCTATGCAGGGACATTTTCTTCTCCCAAAATATATTCTGGTGTCTCTATTGATACTTGTCTCATCAGCCTTACTTTGTCTGATTGAGGAATATGAGTAGATTTCCTACCAGCAAGGCTGACTGAGCACATTTCCAGAAAGGCAAAGAGAATCTCTGGTCCTCTGTGTTTTGACAGAAGGAATATTAAGCTGAAATATATCGCCTTCAAAGGGAATGAGTGATCATGTTGTAAAATGCCAAGCAGGAGCTACAATTCAATGTGTTTGCACTCTTTATTACCATGCAGTGGTGATGGCTGATTCTGGAATGATGCATTTCACCAGTTTAGTCCATGGTACCTATATGTCACTGCTTTTTGGGAGTACCTCAAACATCCATGAATTAGAATTATTTCAGTGACAAGAAATTCTTTCATCTTTTTGATGTCCAAGTACTACAAATACCAGTGACAAACCTTGAGCACTCAAGTGTGAAAATGAATTTGAAAGTTGGGACATTTGGTGCTGCTTGGGGCCGTCTCAGTGTACAGGAACCTGTTCTGTTTTTTTCTTTTGTGGTTTCTTTTTCCCTGCAGCTTTTTCCTTATTGGATGTGGGAAGGACTTCTATTGGATTGGTAAGTGCAGCATGTACACAAGTAACTGATTCTACTCTCTGCATCTTTACACCTGTGTTGTATAGAGAACCTGGCTGCTATCAGGTTTAAGACATTCTTTAGTGCTTGCAGTTAGCTTGGGGCTACCTAAATCTGGTGCTTTGAGGAAAGTCTTCTCTGTGTACTTTTTACATTCTGTTGAGTGAATTGCAATGTTTTCCATTTTAATGTCTTATACAAATAATCATTGTATCTTCCAGCAGTACTTGCAGATATTTGTGACACCCTGGTGTGTCAAGAGGAGACAGGTTCTATGGTGTCAGGGCTAAAATGGGTAGATACATGTTGGATTTGTGATTCTGGAGGTAGTATCATACCTTGGACTGATGTAAAAGGAAAGATACAGATTGATGTCCAGAACATTATGTGAAGCATCCACTCTGCCTATTTCAGGTTCAAAGTGGATAGTTTCAGAGGAGTTCCTGATACACAAATAAATATGTACAACTCTCCCTTCCTGAATGACAAAGAAACATCTCCCCACATACTTCAGAGTATTTTTTAAATCAGGATTTAATTTTATTGTCTGTGTTTTAGTGCTACAGCTGGTTCTTATGCCTGGTGCTTTTTTTTTCTCCCACTGAGTCTAATTTCCTCAAAACAGAAACAAATCATATAACTCTCCATGGTCATGCTGCAATGATGCTGTCATAATTATTTCTGTCTTCTCTTGTACAAGCCATATTAAATAGTGGCTATTATAAGGTTTTTCAATTTCGACTTAATTGGCAATCTGAAGCCTACAATTTTTTTGCCATTCATCACAATGACTTTAAAGTGTATTCTGCCTAAATTCTGGATCCAGTAAATCAGGAACAGAGGATAGCTCTAGGAAAAGAAAGAAGCCTAAGGAGGAAAGTAAAACATCTAGGTAGAACCTGCTTGAGATCCAGTAATAAATTGCAATGCTTCATTCTGAAAAAAATCTCTGGTGAAGTCATATAATAAATGTTTGGGAGAGTTTCTGGTATGTACTGAAAATGGACACAAAAACGTGTTGCTGAGCAGGACCAAAAGTAACCATATGTTCTCAATGTGTCTTTTCTTTCTGCTTGCCTTGGTGAATGGGATTATCTGTTTTCACATCCAAATTACACTCAAGAGAGTATTTGTATGACCTGAGCTAAAAAGGCTCTGTACAGGCTAGTAGTGCCATGCCAATACTCACTAGAAAAAAGCATTAAACAGGATACCAATTCCTCTCTGAAAATACCTTTTTCTGAAGTGGGTTTGAGCTTTTTTTTTCTCCAGAATTGCCCTTCCTTGCTTTTCTGTCTCCTTCCAGAAATGCTGAACTTCCCATGCTAGTACCTACTTGGATCACAAGCCTCTGTTGTCAATTTTCATTCTGATGCTCTCTCCATAAAATTAAACACAGAGCTCAAGGCCACTGTGTAAAGCAATCATGTTTGCATCTTGAATGGGCACATCTTCTTCTCTAAATGTTCATGATATTGTAGAAACATGAATAGCACTAAAATTTCCTGCCTCTCCACTACCTCCCAGGATCATTACATACCAGATTTGAGAAAGATACAGTTTTTCTAAAATTCTCAGCTATAACTGATGTTTACTTTAAAACCTTATTTGTCCTGATCTCTACTTGGCTTATTTAATTGATCATAATATCAGCTGGTTTTGAGGATTTCTGAAATATATATATTAAAAAACACACATAATTTTTTTTTTTTACATTTCACTGTGTGACCTCCAGGCTCAGACCCCTATTTACAGACTCTTTATTCACTTTTTTTTGGCATGCAAGTTTTGTATTAGTTTGTTCACAACCTGAAAGTAGCATCAAGGATTAGAGAAATCTAAAATTCATCATCTACAGCTCCTCAAGTGTGAATTTAATATCAGAGAAAGCTGACAGTATTATTGCTGCCAGGGTATATGGCTCTGAAACCATTCAGCAGGGCCACAATGAATTTGGTTTATATCTGAAAAAGATGCCTATTGACAAAAATGCATCAGCCCATTTCTCAAGGGAAAATCAAAACCATTCTTTTCCAGGATTCACATACAGAGCTTTGGAAAACATTTATTTTACAAACAAAACGAGGCATATTGCTTCCTCTGTGCTGCACTCATCAACTCAGTATTCTAATAGATTTAACAAGAGGCACCAGTAAAACCATGGTTTGACCAGAGCAAATTATTTATAATGAATGCTTACAAACTAGATTAATTTAGTCTCATTCCTCTCAAAGTGACTGGTTTCCCTGTGGGGGTGTTTCACCCATTGTTAACTATGAAAAAGCCACCTTTGAGTGACCAGCTCCATCGGAGGTCACATCCAGACAGAGTTGTCCATTACACTGCTTCCTACTTCCTCCTATTGCTCTTGGAGTAGTTGCAGAAAAGTACTTGAGATTTTATTACATGAACTATGGGATCAGTTATAATTAATGTGAAATCGTTTGTTTCCTGGCAGGATGATGCCACGTCTCAGGATGTGGGTAAACTGATCATGATGATGGTCTCTCCTTTTAGGTGAGAAAAACTTGGAAGAAAAGCTGAGGAAGCCACACATGCTTTTATTTCTCCAGTAAATTGTGGCAATTTAAAGCCAGATAGCAGAGAGAGTTACAAATCTTTAATAATATTGGTTTTCCTTTCTGGAACACACAGCCCCTCTACAAAACATTGCTCTGAGAAAAATATTAGACATCTGCTAAGCTGTGCTTAACAGAAGTATTTATGTTACTCTTAGACTGAATTAAGCACGGTGACATATAGCAAATACATAGGAATTGTCATATGATTTACTAATTTTCACCATCACTACAGTTATTCTTCTAATCTTACATACTGAAACTGAAGTGCTTTAGCAGAGGCCCTAACATTGTCTCTTAAGCTTTTAGAAGTTACTCCTGTACATTTCAGAGAGCATGTTTACATACTGAGTTTTACATACTGAGATACATGGGTATAGATTCCTGTCTGTACTTTTGTAGATAAAAGTAATTTTTTGCATTTTAAAGAAACCAGATGGGAAAAAAAAGAATGTAATAAAAGAGGACTCAATTTCTTTCTCCATTTGAGGAACCATGGTCAGAATCTAATGAGCTGTAATATGGGGAAAGATAACTACTGATCAAAGCAGCTGCAAAATTACATGTAAGCCAGGGAACACAGTTTCAAAGACTCTGATGTCTTCCATCTTCTTTTATCATCTCTGCATAAGGTGAGGAGTATCCAGAAGGGCATATTCTAAAGAGTGTACCCTCAGCCAGTTTGCTGATGACACAAACTGGGAAGAGTGGCCGCCGACACACCCACAGGGTTGTGTTGCCATCCAGAGGGATCTGGGCAGGCTGGAGAAATGGGCTAATGGGAACATCAGGAAGTTCAACAAGGGGAAGTATAAAATCCTGCACCTGGGAAGGAGCAGCCCCAGGCACCAATATATGCTGGGGGATGCCCAGCTCAGAAGATGCTTTGCAGAACAGGACCTGGGTTAAACACAAGCCAGCAGTGTGTCCTTGCTGCTGGGGCAGCTAATGGTATCCTGGGCTGCATAAGGAGAAGGGCTCACAGCAGGTCCAGGGAAGTGATTGCCCCCTCTGCCTAGCACTGGGAAGGCCTTGCCTTGTGTGCTTTGTCCAGGTCTGGGAATCCTAAGACATAGTGGGGAGAATCTAATAAAGGGCCACAAATATGACAGAGGGACTGGACTATGTCTCTATAAGGAAAAGATGAGAGAGCTATGGCTGTTCAGCCTGGAAAAGAGAAGGCTCAGGGGGATTTTATGAATGTGGTAAGTATCCAAAGGGAGGATGCAAAGAGGACAGAGCCAGGCTCTCTTCAGTGGTGCCCAGTGAGAGAACCAGAGGCAATAGGCATATACTCAAATACAGGAGGTTCCCTCTGAACATCAGGAAACACTTTTTCACTGTGAAGGTGACCAAGCACTGGCACAGATTGTCCAGGAGGGTTGTGGAGTCTCCATCCTTGGAGATACTCAAAAGCTGTCTGGACATAGTCCTGGTCAACCAGCTCTGGGTGTCACTTGCTTGAGCCACAGGGATGTGACCAAGGGACCTCCAGAGGACCCTTCCAGCCTCAGCCATTGAGTGACTTGGTGAGAATCCCAGGCCAGGCTGACATAGTTAGGATTTCAAAACAATCCCTTGCTTTCCATCTCATTTGAGCAAGTGAATTCTGCTGAGGGCTCATCCAGGGAGGCAGAATGGGAGGAAGGAGGAGATCTAAGACTGCAGGAACATCTATGTGTTCTAGATACTAAATCACCTGGTTCTTGGAGAGAGAATGAAAAGTGTAGGAGCCTGTGAGTGGTCAAAATTACTGCCAGCAGCTCTAAAGGGAGACAAAAAGAACTGCATAGAGCCTGTCCACTAAGGACTACCGAGAAATATTTTCTCATGTGGGTGGTTTCATGAGATCAGATGCCACTTCTCTACACCTTCCCAAACAGCACTGTCTGAATGCTTGAGTGATCTCCTGGGGCTCACTGCCAATGGCTGGCCATTTCTTTGCTATATTGACTACGAAAGCATATTAAAGGAAGCAGCAAGTGCCAGAGATAAAAAAGACGTGGGTCATGCTGTAGAAGCAGCACTAGAGAACGTGGAGCAGGTCATAGAACTTAAACACAAGATGAGGGAGATACAAGATTTTTTTTGTTTAGTTTTTAATTTTTTTTTTTTTAAAGCTCCCAGTGTTTGCCCAGGCAAATCTTTCATGTTCATCTGAAACCATATTTAACAACAGATTTCAAAGGGTCAGTGGTACAGGGGTTTAAAGAAAAAGATCCTGCAAACATGTGAGAAGAGTTTTTTCAGTGGGATGACTAAGAGGACTAAATTGAGGAGAAAAAGGAGTTCTTTAATGTTACTACAGATTTTCACTGCTCTGCACCTTGTTCTGCTCAGGTTGGGCTTAGATACCTGATTTGATCTTCATTACCATGCTAATTTCCAATTATCCTACAACTGGGAGAAAACTTCCCCGGTGAAAGACTTATGAATGCAGAGTTCAGACCAAGTTACCTCGGTCCTTGCTGCTTGTCTAAAATACTGCCAGGCCAGAATGGTAGCTTTTAAATCCAGGTCTTTTGACACAAATGTGTCAAATGGGAAGAACTCACTCTTGCACTTTGACATAACAACATTTATAGTTCAATTAGGACAAAATTTGACAGTAGAACATTCTTCTAGCTTTTAATAACTGTTGTAGCTTGTGTAACATGAGATGATATTGCTAGTCATAACATGAAAGTTCCACAAGTCTTTCTCTAACAGGCAGAAAAGAAAGCATGCCAGGCTTTTCAGCCCATGAATTTTGGGAGAAGAGTGAAAAGAATTGGAGAGGGCCTATGAACTGACTTTGGCAATTACAAGATTAAATGGAGACATGTCTTAGCTCTATATAGATTTTATCAGTGTACAGAATAGCCCATCAGACTACATTTTTCCACATTTTCACCAATTTTACACATCTTTTTGCGATTAACACATGGTTCAAAGACTGAAATAAAAAATCATTGATACTTTATGTTTATGTCATCTGGCATTCAGCCATAATTTCTCCCTGAATTATTCCATGTTGTCTGGGAACAGCATTTGACAACAGCAGTCTTCAAAGGGTTAGTCCTGCAGGAGCTGTGTAAAGCAGATCCTGCAGACTCTTATATGGCCTGTGCTGGTTCAGTCAGATGATGATTAACTAGGAGAACTGATCCAAAACAATTGAAGTAATGTAATGTCTTTTTAATGATTTCATGCTGCTAGGCTGAAATACCTGATTTTGTGGCATAATGCCTTAGAGCTGGGTGTCCATCCAATACCACAGGATCTTCAGCACTCTACCCAGCCATGTTACACATGTGCAGGAAAATCTCTTCTACCTATAAGGGACTCTTCCACAAAACTAGTGTCTAAAGGATGCAGGAACAATGAAAGGTGCAATTTTTTTTAATGTCAGTAACACTGAGATTTTCAGTGTATATTAGCTTGGAGAAATTCTATGTTGATACCAAATCTTGATTATAGTTTTTCTAATAAACTTAGATTTCTTACCAATGATAGTGATCCAGGTGATCTTATATTCCTAAGCCTGTTCAGTCATATTTTTTTCCATCAGCATTAAAAAAAATAATGAAAATTAAGCCAAAGAGGACCACTGTTAGAAAAGGATCTGCTCATTGAAGTAGTGGCAAAATTTAGCTTTTTAAAAAGAAATAAAGATTATTTATGCATTATTGAATATTGTCATAATTATTATAACACCGTATTCTTACAAGCAGAAAAGGATTTTTCTGGAATGTAAAATTTTGATACCATGATAGTGGTTTGTTAGCACTTAGCTAAAAGTTGTGGCAAATATAAACAGGTGTAGGACCAGTCCTACATCTGCCACATACTGTCATAATTCAAGGTTTATGAAAATTGAGTGATATCAGCCTCTGGCAAAGCATTACTGATGTGAATGTCTGCCTCACATTGTCAGCAGCAAAACACTGGGCTGAGGCTCGGCCCAAAGTCCATTGTACAGCTCTGCTGTAATTACCTGCAAGAAATGATAATGTGCAGCTGCACTGTCGCTGTTTTGTACACCAGCTTAGCATTGTGGAAGAGGGCATTTCCTGGAGATGCACAGAAGTATTTGTGCAATTGTGAGACACATTGCTTAGGCTTAATCTAGATGTACAATGAACCCTAGGTACAAAACATGCAAAGAGATCCTCATAGATGTGGCAAACTGATGTGTTGTGAGCAAAAGCTATGGCTCTGGCTACTCTGCAGGTACTCCTCTCTGTAGCTGATGGAAGGCTTCCAGCCATACAGACTGTGCTGTCTCATGTGGCAAGTAGTGCTTATATCACCTCAAAGACTGGTGCTGACAATGTGAGGCAGGTATACAAGGTGAACTCCTCAGGAGTAACCCATTCCCTACCAGGATGAGCCATGGGTGATATCTTTCCTGTTCCATATGTCTGGTTTCCTTTGCAAAGACCTGGGAGTGCAGGCAGGAAGGAAGCTGCAGCATATAACAGAAACACCTTGATCTGAACAAACACTGGACCAAGAACTGTGAGACACAAGAGTAAGAAATGCAAACAGTGAGATGGAATAACTAGGGCTTATTTTAGCTGATGCTAAGACATTTGCCATCAGGTATGCACTTAGGTTTCTTGAAAGGTTGAACAAAACCAACACAAAGGATCTCTCCTTGCCAGTCTGGGGTACATAACAGTAACTCCAGTGCCTCTGCCTGAGGTAAGTCATGCCTCTACTACTCGCTGTGTATGAGAATATTTAAATTACTTCAGTAAAAGTATTTGGCAGAAGGTTTAAAATTAAACAAAAAGAAATTTTTTTTATACGTGACTACTCTGTAGATTTCAATAATGCTGCTTGGTGTCAGCTTAAGACTAGAAGCAGGTTGATGAGAGCCTTGGAAAATCAGCTCATGGAAACTGGGAAACTGCAACAAAGGCATATACAGGGACTTTGCATTCATTTATATTTGCCTTTTTTATGGTTAGAGTCAGAGCATTGAGTTAATGAACCTTTAAGAGTGCCTGAGATGTATTTGTTCGCATCTTTGAGTATCAAAGCAGACACTTAAAATGGATGTTGAGAGGTTACCATAGTCAGTGTCTCACCTGTATACTTTCAGCATGATTTTTTTCCTAGTTTGTTATTTAGAAACTCAGTTATGGAGAATGTCACTTGTCTGAGAGGCATTTAGAATCTTCATTCTCAACCTTACCAGGAAATATTTCCCAGACAACTGATTTGCAGTACCTCACTGCAGAGTATCACTTGAATACTGCTGGACCTTCATTGAACCCATTCAAAACAAATGCCCACACTGACTGTGCACCTCAGTAATCTCTTTGTCTCTCCAGTGTGGGTTGTGACTGTTCTGTTCTAGACTCATCTATATCATATGTTTTAGTTTTCAAAGACGAATGTCATGACCACCACCATCAAAAGCCTTTCTAAAGTAAAATAATACAATAGAAATTGCTTCTCCTTTGTCTGCAGCATCTGTTATCCATTATGGAATAAAAGTGGATTATTCTGATGTAATCTATTCTGAAACACTCACACACAAAATTACATTGTTTTTTACTCTCTGTGTGTTATCCTCCAGGTAGTCTGATAGTAACTTGTTCCATTACTTCTGTTTCCAGAAACAGAAGCTTTGCTGATTGGTTGCAATTTCTTTCAGTCTTTTTAAAGCTCACAAAACGTTTATTCTTCCCATTGGATGAAATGCCACCTATTATCCATATATTGTTGAAAGTCATTTTTAATAGCTCTGAAATTTCCTCAGCCAGTTCAAGATGTGTCCTAGGACATAAAGGTGCCATCCTCGCCTTAGCATTGACCACTCCATTAACCAAGCTAATTAATTGTAGTAAGTTAGTCAGCTATCTGATGATGGAGAAGGTCCATGGAGCCACACTGAGTTTCATTTATCCATGGACTGAGGAATACCAAACAGAGGGTACTTTGGAAATGCCACCATTGCACCTTTAACTTTCAAAATGTGCACCCTGCTGTTCTGATCATCTGTGCTCTGTGCAACATCTGTAGTTCTAAGTGATTCTTTCCATATGGTGAAAATTCTGGAAATTGATGGGCTAATTTGTACAACCAGAATGTACTCATATAAATAAGATTACACTAGGATCTTGGGGGCAAGGGGAATTTGCAATGCCATATGTTTTAATTTCTGTGCCAGATAAAATTATTTTACTCCACTGCAATTGTATGTGCTTTGCCCAGGAAAACTTTACTCTTGATATCTTATTCTCTCTGCTGCATTTCTGAACTTCTCAGACAATGAGAATGCTCACCTGTACTTGAATAAAATCTCATCTATTGTGTTAGTCTCCATCCTTGCTTACTTGATTACTTAGCAAGCCACAAAAAAAGGTTCTTGTAGTGTTTGCTCCTTACCAACATTTGCCAAAGAGAATAATGCCAATTTCAAAATTGGGGTGATTTTTGGTATATTTTTTTGGCGGCAGACAATCATAATTTTGAGTCTCTTAAATAATTTCTGTAAGGAAAGAAAAAGAACAAGACAGACCTGTCAGCTGGTTACAAACTATTAGGTTTGACAGGAAAGGGAATTGAAACTGACAACTGAACTCTACAAGTACTGAGCATAACATAATTTTGGACATTGTCAGTGCTTCTATTAAAAATCTGAAAGTATGTAGGATTTGTGATTTATTTTCCATCAAACACACGGGTGAAGAAGTCTTCACAAAGTCAGTTTTGATAGTGAGCGTAAAAGCATTTGAAGTGAAAACTGTTAAGATGATTGAAACCCCCTGTAAGTCATTGCTTTGGACACCTTTCTCCCCATCTGGCCACCTTCAGAAACTCCTTAGCTTGAAAGAATTACTTGGTCAACTTATTTCCAAACCCTATTTCTTTTTTCAGTGTAGGTGCAACTACAATAAACTCAAGCAGAGTGAAATGAACTGGCATTTCAGATTAATGTCAACATCTGTGTGAAAATACTTCCCATCATTGTATAGCACTATTAGCTATATCTAGTTTATTTGGATAGCTACATTTAGTATTGCAGGCTTCTCTTCATTGCAGCTGCAGGCTATTAACCTAGAACATGACCTCTTTTAGTTATTACTTAAGGCAGTAATAGTAGTGATACAGATTACAATGAAGATCCCTTGAGAAAAAGTACAGAAATTAAACTCTATGTCACTAGAATTTTTCATGTCCTCTAGTGAAGCCAGTGTATTAATGAAAAAAAAATAAATATGGGAAAATAATATGGAAACACTTAGCTAAAGGAATCTTATTTTTTGTATTGACTTCTCTCTTAAGTATCAAAGATGAGATTAAAGGAGCAGTGTGTGGGGGCAATAAGAAGAACAAATTCATTTTAGAATGGTTTAGGAAATCAAATCAAATGCTTTATGGCACAAGCTGAACACCCCTGCAACTAGTATTTGAACATAAATTTAAGGTAGGATTGACTCAGTATGGAAATAGGCCACGTGAACTTTCTTTGGAAGTTAATTACAGACCATTGCAGGAGGCAGGACATTTCATCATTTATACCCTTGATCTCTTCTGGCTCATTGAGACCTCTGTTCCTATGAACATCAGAAGTTACTACAGGCTTCTGTTCATTTTCTTGCCTCTGAATACCCTAGGGATTTTTATGCTGCAGTTTCATGTTTATTCAGAACACAATATCAAATAAATTTAATTTGATAAAAACTAAATAATGGCATTCAATTGGACAAGAATATATGCATGATTGTTTGTTTGTTTGATATCAAAGTTACTTGTGAATGTATATGGGCATGAGGAAATAAAGTACATAAATAGGCAGAATGATCAGTTAGTTGGACTGCTGAACTTTGTTCCTAGGACCTACAGCTTTAAAGCGCTAATTAAGGTTAGCTGCTAACTTCTCTTATGTGCATCAGCTGTGTAATATTGCACATTGGGTATGCTTTGCAAGGGAACATTTCTTATTAAAGATGGTAAAACTCCTTTTCCCTGTGATTCAGAGGAACATGATCCAGACAAAAAAAGATAAAAATCACTGAATATTACTTTCTACTTTGGACGAAATCATCTAACCCCACTTTCTGAATGATTCCTTGCAATATGATCCAGAGACAACTGGGAATGTGTATTATAAATAAAGGACAAACCAATTTCCAAAGAGGTGATACTATCAGGAGAAGCATCTATGAGAAGAAAATAGATACAGGGGTGAAATTTAAGGTAACATATTCAGAACTCTTTCTTCAGATTTTAATTAAACACCCAGGTTTATCTTTCAAGTAGTGCTATGCTTCCAGCACTTGGGCAAAAAGAGCTAGGAGTCACTGGGACATGCAGAATTTGAAAAGTTCACAGCCAGTCATGGAAGATTTATAAAGGCTGCCCTATTTTACCTGAAGACAGACACAACCACCCATGCATATTCATGCATTTTAATTCAATAAAAGGTAGCAATTAGTTTATACTATGCACAATTTCAGGATGCTCCCCTTCCTCTCTTGAGTGTAAAAGGCACATACTTACAGTAAATGATGAAAAAAACCTTTTAGTTAATCCTGAGGCATCCTACAGATTGATTGCTTTTTAAGTACCCCTCATCTACTACAGCAGCTGAAAAAAAACAAACAGCCATCTATGGTATAATACTTCCCTCCTGTGCCATTCCTCCATAAATATATAACCCAGGCAGAGCAGCCCGTGGCAGCCTTTCAAACCAGTGAGAAAGGGTAGTCATTTCTTTAGTGTATGCTGGCCAAAAGCCACTTTCTTTCCTGCAATGGAGAAGGTTGAGAAAAGAACAGTTTTCTAGTTAATTCTGCATCTTCCACACCACAACATGATTTGCTATTTTCCAAATAGTTAGGATGGCTCCCTGAGAAGCGATGGCCTGCAGGGTCCTTTTACCCTTGGCAGCACAGCTCTTCAAGATGCCATGCTGCTATTTGTGGCTTCCTACCACAGCTGCGCATCAAATATACAAAGCAGCAGCCAGGCACGCTTTGGCAGCAGGAATAAAATTATAATGTGAGGACTGGAAGAGAAGTTACTTGTTTTCTATTGTTCTGGTAAGAAATTAGTAATCAAATGTACAGAAGAAAGTAATTGCTTGCTGTTCTAAGCAATTGCTTCAGAAAGAAGAGTTTGTTACCACGAGAACAAGGGTCAAGTTCACTAATTGTATATTCATGATTAGCAGTAGGCTTAATCTAGGAAAATTTTGAAGTTGTATCCAGGATCTATTCATCCAATTTAGCATTCTTCATGTATCTGTTTCTCTGCCATCACCACCCCAAATGACAGAGGCAGAAGAGGAACTGTGGCAAAACAGAAGTGGGAGTGGTAATGCTTTAGTTCTTGAGAAGTCTAGGGAAAAAGTGAGAGGCTGAGATGCACTTAAATGCAGTCTGACTTTGCCCCACTCCTGTTTCTGAGGTGACTGATTAAGCTTTTGTGTAGTTGCATACACATTTGGTTCCATTATGAATGCCCTTATGTATCCTGCCTGATCTTCAGATGCTACCCTAGAAAGGCACGGATTTCCTTCAGGTCCTGTGGCATATCTGCAAGCTCAGTGTGAATGCAATCAGAGCTTGCATCCAGAGGACACAGATTTCAGATGAGCACACTTGAAGTTTTCACTGAAATGTCTGCCACTGAGGCTGAAGCCACTCCTGCCCCACTGCCTCCACTGTCCAGTATAACACAGGCAAGTTATATTTTGCAGTTTTTACAATCAGGGACTAGTCAAACTGGTTGCAGGACAATCCCACAGTCTTTTTCCTGCAGCCATTCTTCAAAAGGGTCACATGTCAATAGAATGTGCCTTCATCTCTGCAGGAGATTTTATTCAGCTGAGTGTTCAGGTTCAAGTTTGCAGTAAGCTCAGTGGCCTTGCAAACTCTAAGTGTGAAGCTACATCTGGTAGTGAGAACACTCATCCCTAGCATGCCTTCCTGTAGTGAACACGGTGTGCAGGGAAGGAAGCAGGTATCCCATGGATTTGTGCTCAATGCTTTGTGTACTTGGTGTGTTGGGGTGTCATGTCAATGAGAGACACATTGGCACAGGCCAGCCCTGGATTTTACTGCACATTTCCATGGTTCTCTTTTCTGTCCCTGCCCTGTCCTACCTTGCTTGCTAGGTATCACAGAGCCATAAATAAAGAACCTTTCCTAAAAACTATCCTTCAGCTTGCATAAACCCCTACTCAACAGCCATCTGCAGGAACCACCTCCTGGCAAAGTACAGAAAATCCTACATTTCCTTTACTATTGATTTCAGACCTTGACTAAACACTCATGAGCTTCCACCAACCATTTTCTTTTCCCACACCAGATAACATGGTCCTGCATTACCTCACATTTTTGCAAGGGTCTTTAGAGGAGGAAAATTAACTAAGCCAATATCTCAGTCATCTCACAGGAATCTGGCATCAGTGAGAATTAAGTATTTACTGTTTCCCCTTTAAGAAGCACAGAAGATGTCACTTGTGATTTATATAACTATCCAAAACAAGTCTTTCTGAAATAAGATTATTTAATTAGCAAATACAGTGGATTTTGTAAGAACTAGAAGATCCTCTTCAGTGTTGCAACACCTTCTTAATCTAATCCAATGTGGCCTTTGGTGATTTTTATATATTTTTCCACAAATTTATCACAAGAAGGAGAAGTTTGGATCCCAGAACACATGGATAATCTCATGAGATAGCTTTTTTTTCTTTTTTTCTTTTTTTCTTTTTTTTTTTTTAATTCTTTCTTGGGAAGGCTGGGGTGTAGAAAGATATAAAGGACAAGAGATTATTTCACAGAAAAGCACACTCAAGATGCAACCTTGAAATTATAAAGTCTATCTCCAGCTTTTCTATTAAATGTCACTAATGTTTTGGAACGGTTAGGAAGAAAAGTCTCATATAGGCAGGAGCTGTTCTCTTTTTTAGGAGTTAGATAACTGACAACCTCCACAGGTCACTTCTGGCAGAGCTGGAAAACTCTCAGTTCCACCAGAGGAAAATCTGTCAGCTTGCAATTTTTCTGCCACAGTTTCTCAAAAAATGCTAGATTAGGTAATTCTTTAAGTTATGCTGATTCATCTTAGCTGTGACACATTCTATGGCTGAGACCACACAGGCTGCAACAACTGCTGCTGCATCAAGGGTGGAGGACTTGGTCTTTTTTTCAAATAACGGGCTTGTATTTTTAATTTTTAATTGAAACTAATCCCTTGAAGACAAAACAGACCTATTTGTGGTGTGAGAAATAACCAGAGCAGTGCTTCTTCAGCCAGGAATGACCATCTCAGACGTGAGTGATGCCTTTTTCCTTTCACCACGTAAATAGCAGTAAAGTATGTCAGCAAAATACCTACTTAGTTGCCCTTTGTGGTTTGGTTTATCAAGGAAAATTTTCATTCTCAGTAAATTGCTGTCTTGACTTTTGTTTTGACATCACGGTGTAAGTATGACAAGTTTCAGTTCCCACCATCACAAAGTCTCTGTTGTGAAGTTCTCATCCTGCCCTGTGTATACTGAGGAGCTGGACCACACCAGGGTTCAGCTCATGGTGGGATCCCCCAGAAGGTGTTTCCATAGAAGAAGCTGCATTTCACTGCCTTGCTACAAACATTGGACAGTTTGCAGTTTTTGAAGTTGTCAGACATAGGCTGGAGGCATATTGAATAGACTAAAGGACAACTATAGCAATTTGGGAAGCAGTTACATTATTTTTGATGTCTCACCACTACTTCTCAAGGTTAGATGTTGCCTGTACTGCATATTATAGATGCCTGTACTGCATGCTACACTCATTCTGATGCTTATAGACAAGGAAATACAAAGAAAGTGTTGGGTTTTTTTTTTTAAAGATAGGTTTGTGGGGGTTTTTTTGTAAACATATAAAAAAGGATCTGTACAGCTGATACTAAAATAAATTCACTTTGGCCTTGTACAGTAGCTTTTGCTCATATAACATCTAATGGAAAAGCTAATTGATGTTCTGTCATTTCTGTTTCAATTAACTGAACTCACTGATGCCGCCCTCTAGAATTCCTGACAGCTGATCTATTTCCAAAATAAACCAAGTAGCTAATTTTATTTGCAAACAAAGATTACCTCATTCTGGAACCCATGCTAAGCCTTTTTTCCATCCTCATCAACTGGTACAAGCGAAAATGTTAAAAAAATGCTTTCAAACAGTTAAAGATCAAAAGGAAGACTATATGTCCCAGGAAGATTGTGGCTGAGAAAAATTAATCATAGGTAGTTTCAAATGTTTTAAAAATAAATCAACACCTTTGATAAAAACCAGCACACTGGCAATTAAGACAGGAATTCCAGCAGAAAAACATAGCAATTATGGTTGTTATGATGGCATTTCAAGAAGAAAAATGTATTATAATCAAAATTCAGAACTTTTATATCACCATCCAGGTAAGCCTCTGAAAGCATGCTGAAATAATTAGTGAAGGAAAGGAAAAGAACGCCAACCACCATTTATTGGACAATACAAACGAAAAGCCCTACAGTCTGTCAGGGTACCACAGACTCCTGTTCCAGGAGTGCCGAGAGGTCCCTGGATGTGTGATGGTAGGATCAGGACATCCCTTGGGCACCGGGACAGCCACAGCCCTGGCGTGAGGCTGCCACTGGCCAGGCATGGTGGGAGCTGTGGCTCAGGTCAGGGCCAAACAACAGAGGGTCAGCTTAAAAGCAGCTCCCACAAAAAAGGGCTGTGGCTTCCCCAGCATCCTCAGCCACAGAAAGAAGGGGATGTTTTCATATTTCCAAAAATTTCCATGTTTCCTCCATGATGGGGAAGTGCACTCAGAGCCCCAACATGTATGGAAGTTGGAGAAATGCCTCAGTCTTCTGCTAAGACTGGATGTTTCTGCCTATGTAGGGATGTATCAGTGCTGAGCAATACTGGGTTGGATAGGAAACCAGGTATGCATTTCCAAAAATGCAAGAGAGCAGTGTGAAAATAAAGATTTTCATTGGGCAAGTGGTTTCTGCCTGCATGAGATTTGAATTGGTTGACATAACTGTAAAATCTTCCTCTGCAGGATGTGTGTGTGTGTTCATATCAAAAACCAGGCACACTCAGTGAACCAGCAAATAATCCACTGTCACTAGCAGGGCCATTAACCATCTGCAGGGATCTTTTAGTGTAATAAATCTGGACACGGAAATGTGGCAAATGGCCTTATTACTGAGGAGCGCATTTTATGTTGCATTAAACATGCAAAATGTATTTAAAAATAAACATCTGCTTACAGCCAAAATGCCTTATTTTTGTTTACAGGTGAAGTCCACCAACCTGAGTTTCATTGTGAAAGGGGTGTACATATGGTATTCAGCAAATAGAATGATGTGCCTGTATTACTATTTAAGTAACTTTCTACTATCTCATTAGTATTTTGTTTTGAATGTAATACATTGGCCATTACTCCCTTTGCTCCTTCATTAATATTTTAGGACTATATCATCTTGTTTTCCTCAGAGGTACAGGAAATGGCAAAAAGGAAGAAACTCATCACTGAGCTGTTTTGTTCCTCTATCTATGGTACAGGTCAATCTGTTATGGAAATTTTTTTCACAAAATAAAGAAGAGCGGTGTTTGGGTTTTCAATGTGCAGTAACACAGTGTTTCCATTCCTATAACCCCTTGAGTGTTTTGTTACCTGCACACCCTGGTTCCTGTGTAACCTCTTCTGTACACAAAGATTTGCATAAAGTGTTTACCTTGATACATAATTTAAAAAAAACCAAAAAAACAAAACCAACCAAACAATATCCCCTATTCTGTTTATTCACTGAACATTTTTCCTCCATTCATTCAAACATCTTCCTTGTATTTTTTTTGTTTCGGGATGTTTTACCTACAGCTGATTCTCCTCAAGTAAAAGAATTGGTATGACTTTCCATTATTTTATCTGGAGGAAAATATTGCACAGTGCTGAGCTGGTGTTATGGAGAAAAGAATATACCTGGAGCAGAACAGAAGTAAAGAGAGGTGCAACAAGTACTGTTCCCTCAGGGTTTGTACTTCTCCTGCCTGCTGGAAATGCAATTCATTTCACTGTCCCACAATCTTATTACTTTGTTGTTATTTTTATCTGCATCACTGTTCCTTATTATTTGTCTTGTTATAATGCCTAAATACTTCTGCCGAGATCAAGACTGTACAAATATGGCCTGAATCTGCCAGTAAAATGTCGCACATTATAATGGAAGAGGTAGGAACAAGAACAGGGAAAGCGAATATTATTGTTTCAGTTTTACCTAGAGAATAAGCCAAACTAAGGGAAATGTTCTCGCATCTGGGAGTCTAGTGCTGGTTTGAATGTCCCACTCTTCCCAAAAGAGATGGCAGATGTGACAGCCACACTCCTCTGGAGACTGTTGGACACATGTCTGGGAGTGTGAAGAGTAGCCACGAGGGGTGATTTTAGATGCCTGGCTTTAAGGCATTAACAGCATTGTGTGGCAAAAGCTGATAGGCCAAAAACTGCTTATAATGTATTGTAATTAGGAAATAGTTGGCTTCTGATTGTGATGGCATGAATTGTAACATCTATATTGTCTCACCCTTCACATGAAACTGAAAATGGAATTTTTTAAATTCCAGAAGTTTTTAAAACACCTCACAGTTGCCCCATCTCTGAGTCAGAAAAGGGAATAATCTGACAACCAAATGCCTCTGTTCAGCCCACTTGAGGTCACTTGCTCAAGGTTGTTCAAGAAATGCATAGCAAAGCTGTGCTTCAACGTAAATCTCAAAAGCTCCAGTTCACTGTCCTAATCACAAATTAATTCTTCCTGGTTTCAGCTTCTCTTTTTTTTCTTTCTCCCAACCACCTACACTACTGCTGTTATGAAGTGAATTATGCTTTCTTGCTTTAAATTTTTGTCTTTCTGTTTCGATCTTTGGATTTTGGCTCCAGTCCTCCTCTCTCGCTCAGCAGAAGGCTGAACACTGCTTCGGTTGGAGGCTGTGTTACAGAATGTTCTCCACCCCTTCTGCTCTTTTGTTGGCATCTCTTCCCACCCCCAGCATGCCAAACAATTCCAATGCTCTCTGAAGCACAGGAATCAATAACCTTCGTAATTCTGTTTTAGCCAGCGTGCCAGTAGCTGTTGGTAGACAAGCAAACAGGTGATGTATTGAAAAACTCACGTCTGTGAAATACCCACTCACAATCAGCACTCCAAGATAATTACATATGTGTGAAAAAAAAATATTCTGATTCATGTCAGAATTTCCTTTTAGGAGTCATGTTATATATTTATTTCAGGCAAGATAAGGTAGAAAAGATTGACCTTCTTAAAGCACTCTATTATTCTCTACAGTCACATCTTTCTTTCTTTTTCTGTCACTAAGAAGTCATTCCATTTCCGTGTTGACATTTTTATCTTCTTTTTATAGCCTTTCCAAAAGCCATGTCACTTACTGAACTTCTGCTGACAAACAAAAGGAAGAGAGAGAAAAATGGCATAAACCTCCACATACAGCAAAGGGCAAGGGCATGCTCTATTACTCAGATATGGTTGAGTAACATTTTAGCATTCATTTCTTGCTTCACTCCTTTAGTTCCACTGTCTTTTCCTTCTGGTTTTGCTTTAATTCTCTTCTACCCAGTATTTTTGACTCATCTGTTTGCTCTGACACTTCCCTTTCTTTTCCCATAATTTTTTGTGATTACCTCTTCTTTCTTTAGAAATAATCTATTTGATTAGTTCTGTCTTCACTTTTGTTTAGCCTCTCTGGCAACCCCTTCAGGTATTACATTGTTATGACAAAAATTATATGTAGAGAATTTTCTAACTCCACAGCATCTGCTGTTCATCAAAATGTCTCCATCAATGTGCCATTTTTTTTGCTTTAAATTACCAAATCTGGACAAATCCATGTTATTTGCCTACTTAACTACCACCTTGTGAACAAACGTAATTTTAGGATTGGAGCATCTTGTTCTAATGCCAACCTCAATGGCCACCACTGACTTAGCTAATGTAGAGCTGCCAGAAAAATAGATTTTCATGAGAATCGAAATTAGTGGCTGATGAGAAAAGTTATAATGATACTTCTTATTCCACTATGAGAAGTCAACCTCTGAATATGCATTTTTTTTAGAGCAATACCATAAATAGCATTGGTGTTCCTTGTCCTTAATATGTCTGTTGCACGGCCTCCATAATAGACACAGACTCTAGGGGGACTGAAATTGCTTTAACAGCACCTTGCCCCAATCGGTTTGAATGTCAGTCTCCTGCAATATGGGTCTGATGCTTTTCTGCCAACAGCACATTGCTGAGCTGGTCTCCAGCCAGGCCGAAAGGTCGCACCAGGTGTTAGGAATATACTCCGGAAGCCTCTCTGAAGAGCTTGAGAGGCATGCGGTGTTACGAGATCGTGGGCTGAGGAGTGCTGCTTTGGTTCTGTGTGCTGCTTCAGTGTTCTGATAAAATATCCACACCAAGAAAGCCACTACTATCACAACACAGCCAGTGAAGGCACTGGCTGAGCTCATTAGGTACTCCCTCATCTTGAGACTACATATAAGTGGCCAATGAGGAAGGCAGGTGATTTCATCACACTTTGGATCTAAATGAGGCTATGGAAAAGCATATGGCTTCGCAATTGTTGGTGGGGGTTTTTTGGTTTTGTTTTTTGGTTTTGGGGTTTTTTTTTAGGTTTTATTTCTCTCTCCTTCCCTGCACAGACAGTTGCTGTCATCTTCACGAGATCAAATGTGCACTGGTGTCATACTTGATGCTGAAATTCACACCTACTTTCCTTCAGCAGCCTCAGCCAAACTTTAAAGAATTTCTAACTGCTGAGGATTTTTTTAGAAGGTATTTGATGATGATGCTTTTAGCAGATTTAATTTTGAAAATGAGGTGAGGTAATGAATTAAAGAAAAGGGAAAAAAAAAAAGCCAGCCACAGAAGACCGGGACAGCTACTGTTTCACACCCAAAGAACAACTGTTGAATATTCGTTCTGCAATCTCCTGAAGCCAAAACCCCGATAAAGATCTGTAGGTGTCCCCTGAAGGGCCGCATCCTGAGGCGCTGGGGGCCCGTGGTTAAGCAGCCCCCATAGCACCCGGCGCCGGGAGCAGGGCCAGGAGGCGGCCACGAAGGGAAGGAAAGGCAGTGCCCGCGGGGCGGGGCAGGGGCCGCGGCCGCCGGGGTGCGGGGGAAGCCGGTGCTGAGGGCAGGAACGCCGCGGGGCAGGCGGGAGAGCAGACAGGGATTTTCGTCCC
>JANPWX010000072.1:427438-524217 GCA_024734555.1 Trochalopteron elliotii
GCGCGCGGTGTGCAGCAGCAGCGAGAGCGGCAGCGGGGCCCACGGCCGCGGGGCCGGCCCCATCTGCAAGATCTGCTTCCAGGGCCCCGAGCAGGTGAGCAGAGGCGCCGGGGGCGGGCGGCCGGCACCCCGCACACCTTCGCACACCCCGGCTCCAGGGCCGAGCCCTGTCCCTGGTGCTGATCTCGGCGTCGCTCCCCGGCAGGAATCGCCCTGCCCGGCTGTGCGAGCCGCGGCTGCCGCTGTGCGAGCTGGTTGTGGCAAACGCCTGGGGCGAACCTGAGCCGGCGCAGAGCTTTGGGAGAATTCGGGGATTTTGCCGTGTCTGGCTTGCACGCTGGGTGTCCTCTGGCGCTCGCGCTCCCTGGTTCACCTCTGAGGGACGCGACACAACACGAATTTCTCAGGTTTCTGTTAGACTTTAAAATGAGAGTGTTAGCTTACAGGTAATGCTGAGAAGACCTCCAAGTGTCATCACTGTCGTGACATTATGGGGCATAATGTCATCAGTGGATCTGTAACTGGCATTTTATAGCTTGTCTTGGAGTTGGAAAGAAGAGAATAGCTGATTTATATAATACAGAAACTACTGGGAGAAGTGCTTAGTTACATTATTTAAGGTCCTGCCTGACAGCTGGCTAGCTGGACAGCACGGAGCCGTGCTCCAAGAGCAAGGTTCTCTTGGAATCGTGACGTCACACATTTCTTTCTGAGTGATGACTGCAAATATCTGTTGGAGGAATGTATCCAACCACTTCTGGTACCTTTTGAGGTATTTGAAAAGGCTAATGGTACTGTTGTTTAATGCATGGTAATTCAGTTGTTTCACATAAGTTTGTGAACATATGTAGACAGACAGCTTTCTGGTTTTTCTCAGTAGAAGCAGCAAGGTATTGTTAAGACATTTTTGAGTATTTCCTAGCCAAAAATACATGCTCTTTTACATAGTGAAATTGAGACCAGATCATTGTTACAGACCCCTAAATATTTTGAGTATTGAGTGTACATGTTCATGAAAGCTTCCTTTAAAGTTGATGTTTCTGTATTGCCTTTCCAGGGTGAATTGTTAAACCCTTGTCGCTGCGATGGCTCAGTACGATACACGCATCAGCTTTGCCTGTTAAAGTGGATAAGTGAAAGAGGGTCATGGACCTGTGAGCTCTGCTGTTACAGATACCATGTTATAGCCATTAAAATGAAAAAGCCTTGTCAGGTAATTTGTTCTTTAAAAAAAAAAGTATGTCTTTTCAGTAATTTTTTTAAAAACAAAATGATTCTTACTTTTACTTCCAAGGTTTCTGGAAAATACAGCAGAGGATCCTATATGCCTCACCAGCTAGCACTTGCACCCACTTGAAGTTGGTTTTTAGGACCAGTTACATATTAAAAGGTGTAGTGATTCGGTTCTGTTATGTTCTTTTAGTTTTGGGCTTGCTGTGGACATGGTCTTTAGAGGTTGGTAAATTCTGTAAGTAGTTAAATCATGCTGAAATGTGACAGAGAATTTGGAACTCCCAGATTCACTTTCTAAACTTTAAACATGTCTCTGTTGTTTTTTAAGGGCTCACTCAAAGGTTGATTTGTTCTTTCTTCAAGCTTAGGGTCCAGAGGGGAGAGGCAAAGAAAACTTCTGTTGTTTGTGTATTTATCTACTGTAAAAATGTAAAAGGACGTGACTTTTCAGTCTTGGCACAATTCAGAGCAGTAGAACACTCTTTAAGTTCTGTCCACCACTAGCAGTTTCAGAAGCTGAAATGTGCAGTTATATTTTCCACAGCTCCGTTTCAGCAACATCATGTTTCAGAACATGAACTGGACATTGGAGCATTGTAGTGGTAGCATGTTCAGGGAGAGATGGGGGAGAAACTCAAAGCTCCAGCAGATCTCTTAGGGAAGCCTTAATACCACTTTGCATATCAGAACTCTTTAGAGGTTTTAAATTCCATCCTGGAAATTGTGTTTTATAACATCTGAGAAACACATTTAGTAAGATAATTGTATCTTTTTTTAGTTTTGATCCCTAAGAGCTCAGAGATGATGGAGCTCTCAAACGCCAGAGCACTTGGGTCATTTTTCTGTGCCTGTGTTTGATTGGAGTTTTATAGAAAAGACATGGTTGGATGGTAATGGCAGTTGTGTGAACGTGATAAGCATTCCTTGGATACAGGATATCTGGAGTATTTGCTTACAGCTGTTCAGATTAGGGGCAAGTACTTACAGAGCCAGTGAACTTCAGTTTTTTTCCTTTATAAATCCTCCAAGGAAAGGTTTTGGTAAACTTTCCTGGAAAGAAGCTTTATGATGTAAAAAAGTAAAGGATTTGTAAAACACTCCAGAAAATTAAGGTGGTAGATTTTGTTTCTACACAGACATGGTTTGGCATGGGGTTTGATCCTTTGGGCTTTTTTTAACCTTTTAAAAATCTTTATTTCTTGCATATCTGTAGCAATCTCATCCTTTTCCTAGCAAAGATTACAATAGCAATAGTTAGCAATCAGAGTATATGAAAATAATTGTTAGATAGCAAAGACATGACACAGTTGCCTGCAAAGAGGCATCTAGCACTATTTGAGATGTTCCAAGGTAGCCAAAGTACATACACAGAATATGACAGAACTTATGAGGGGCTCTGGAACTGCAGATGGAGGCCAAGTGGATATTAAAGGACATCTGAAATGTCATTAGATTCCTATCTGTGGACAGCAGAATCAAGCCCAAGCTTGAAGAACAGCTATTCAGTTTCTGTGAAAAAGAGAAGCAAAGAGGAGTCAGTAGAAGACACAGCAGGCAACAAAGTTTGGCCAAGCTTACAAGGGAAGTAAAAAGAAACTGAAGAGACAGAAGTTAAACATCATTCACTGCATGAGTTGTCACCTTTTACTTTTTTCTTTTTTTGGGGGGAAGGAGGAAGGAAAGAAACCAGATTCATGTTTCTCATTCAATAGCTTAATACTTGATTTACACTTAACCCTGTCTTTCATTTTTTAGGTAAGTCATTTAAGTCTGTCCTTTTTTTCTTGACAAAATAGCATACAAAAGGATTTCATGGAGTTGCAACTCAAATAATAAGTTAGACATACAATCCTGAGGTCAAATTCCTCACACCCAAAAGATCACCCATCTCTTTGAGGGAACAGGGAACACTTTTCTCAGTCTCCTGCACAGAATATTCCTCTTGTAGTAACAGAATCTAAAAGGAAGTTTCAAACTACAGTTGTCTGTGTGATTTTATAAGGGGAATAAGTCTTTAAAATGCGCTCACTCCTCCCCCATATTCTTGATTGTAATAGCATTGGCTGTTTTTAACAACTGTCTTGGCTTAAACTTTTGGACAGGTTCTGAGTAGTTTTCTACACTACACAAAAGCTTGTTTTATGGTGACTTTTTGGTTAATCTTGGCAAGAAGCTAAGGGTGAAACCATTTCAATACAGGAGGAATTTAAAACATCTTCAGCTGAAGTATTGAATGTACTTAAAAGTTCCCAAAAAACCAGGACTTCTTGCATTACATTAGTTACAATATTTGGACAAGAGTAGTTTACTCTCTGAACAACCAGTAGTCTGCCTCAGTTCATCTTCCCAGAATTGTCTCTACCAGTCTTTTAATTATTAGAACTTTGTAGGGAGCACCATAGGAGAGAAAACTGGTGCTATTTACAAAAGCAGCTTTTTTCAGATAAATGCAGATTTACACCAAGTCTATGCAAACCTGCTCTATTTACACTCAGATCCATGCAGATTTACACCAGCTCTTCAAGTTTGCTCTCACCTCATGTATTTAAGGAATGTAACAATGTGTAGGGACTTAAAAAGGAAGAGATTTTTTTATGTTTTCATTCAGAACACTGGAGCAGATGTGAATATTCCACTTAATATCTAACATGTTCTGTGGTTTCTGTTGCACCATGGAAGGCAAAGTAAATCCAAGGGGTGCCTCCTTTGGGGCAGTACATTCAAGATACAGAATATTTCTATTCTGATAGAAATTCTTTGAGTGTCACTGTTCCAGTTCCAGTTTCAGTAACTACTACATAATTCACTTTTAAGAATCTAATCCTGGAAACACATAGATTTTATTATAGGAATAAACCTTAAAACATTAAAAAACCCCTCAAAACAAACAAATGAAAAACCCAAATTTACCCATGGGCTAACAGTGGAAGATGAGCATTCAAACAAGTTGATGACATTTAAAATTATGTATAACAGAGATTTGGAATTTTTCAGTATCCTTCTTAGGATCATATCAGAAAGACATATTTAACTTTGCTCTAGTCCATTAGTGAAAGCACATGTTCATCTTGCTGGACTTGCTCCATTGGCAGGGTGGAATCTGATCCAGTAATAGGCAGGGCTATGTTAATAACTAGAAAATTCCTTTCCTCCCCCTCAAACTATAATGAGGGGATCTGGAACAAATACTGCTTTGGGCAGGGATTTTTGGAAGGTCTTTTTGAAAAAACTTAACAAGGAGAAACTTCAAATGTATGACTTGGAAATTAAACCCATTTAGAATTATATCTGAGAGTAACAAAAGGAAAAAAAAAGCACAAAAAGGAATATTTTTTATTGGTTTGTTAAGGTTATAATCTGTATAGATTTCCTTCCTAAAGGAAATATATTCCTAAAAGAAATATAAACACAGTGTTTTGTTTTTATTGGTGCTATCTAATTTTTACGATGTTAGGAGATTAGTTCACTTGCACTTAAGTATGAATGTGTATTGAAGAATGTCAGTGCTCTTGTAAGATTTAGAAATAATGTTTAGAAGTGGAGTAGAATCATGCAAAAGTTGAGAATATATACTTTGGTGCTACAACCTGTCACTTCTATCAGTGAGCAGTAAAGATATTTAGATAGTAGCCTTTTCTAGACTGTTAGTGTAGTCTGTCATAAAATAATGTTATGTTAGATGTTTAATAAATCCTGTTCATGAAAACATTGTGTTCTGGTACTTCAGTGAAATGGACCGATCCCAAAAGCAATACAGTAGATGGATGTGCTAATTTAAAATCTAATTGTGTGGCAATTCAACACCTTTTCTGATATCAGAAAAATCACAGCAATTATTTTAAAAAGTAAATGCTTACTTGTTAGGCCTGATTTCTTAAAATAGAAAAAAAATTAAGGTGGTATTTTTCAAAAGTTAAGGTTTCACTTTTCCATATTTTGTTAATGTGCATAATCCTCACTCATTTGAGAAAGCTCACTGGTATCAACTAGATAAGCATGAGCAAAACTGTGTAGCAGACTGCAGGTATGTGAATGCATATTACATTTAAACGTGCAAAAGTCAAGTTCTTCAAATACTTCAGTAATGGAGGCCAGTGTCCAGAAAAAAATGTGTAGTAAATGTTTAGTAAAAGTTTTTGCTTACAACTGTGCTCAGATGGATGACAGCATTAAGTTCTTCTAGGCAGAACTAAGAAGGGGAAAGGGAAAAGGCTGAAATCTCCAATTATGCCTTCTAAACTGCACAATGTACCAAGAACAATCTATTACTGTCTCTCCCTGTACTGAAAATCCAGAAGGATACATTGTGCTATTCCATATGTCAGTGGGCAAAAACAACAAAAAGGATTGTTCCAATATTGGACCGTTTACAAAGAAGTTTGAACAAGAGATAAGGGGCAAATTTATGGTACACTAGCTCTGGTACCGAGCCCCCTGGTTCACTGGCCATTTCTAACTATAACTGAGTTTTTGGCATCTTAAATGGGATGTGTTTTAAAAGGCCTTTTGAAAAGAAAATAATGAAGCTTTGCAAGCGCTCTTTGAATGTGAAGACACTGTGCAGGGGCTGTTGGAAAATAAAACACTTGGCTGAGATAGGTATCAGGAACTGAATGGAAATGAGATTCAGTGCTTGAGTAGTCATTAGAAGGTAATTAATACGTCAATAAATGCCTGGAAGGACTTAAAAAATCAAATCAAGTCTTTAATTTTGTGTGATGGAGAAGAGAGTCCATAATAGCGGAGAAAGAAGGCCAGTAACATGGTCAAAGTAGTGGAATAAAAGGAATTGTACTTGAAGCAGTTTTGTACTTGCTGAGAAAAGTACTTTTGTCATGAACTTAAAAAATGTGTTACAGTAATTGAGACATAAAACAAAAGTGATGATGAGCAATTAATTTTTTATGTATGAATAGTCTTAGATATGCTACATAGAAAGCGCATGCAAGTTTTAGAAATAATGAGGAGGATCCAAATATGTATTTAAATTTAAGATAATTCCTGATAAATTTAAGATCATATCAAGAACAAATTCATGTATTGGAGCAACAAATCTATACTGCTTGAGGAAGGCTGGGACATGAAAATCCTAGAGATTTTAATGAATGGTAAAATCTGTACAAAAAGTGGTAGAAGCATACTAATACTTTAGTTTTACAGTTTAGTTTTAGTTTTTTAGGAGAGAGAAATCTTCTGAAACAGAAAAGTAGATGTCAGTCATCAGTATAGATATAGTAGCTGTACTCACACTTCCTTCTTTTTTTTTTTTTTTTTTTTTTTTTTTTTTTTTTTTTGGTAAGCATCTGCTTTGGCCACTTCTTGGGAGAATTTACCAGACTAGACAGACCTTTTAATCTGATAGACTCACAGTCATCTCAGTGACTGCACTGTATAGATGGTGATTATGATCAGTTCTAAGTAGCATGCTTAATGAGTTTAGAAACAAAAGGATAGCACAGCTGTTGGAGAGAGCAGTTGAGGGTTTTTTCTGTGGTGGGAAAGCAAATGTATTTTCTGTCTACTTTCTGTTAAAGATCTGAAGGTAAATGAGAGACTGAAAAAGAGAATTGGGTAAGCAAGTGTCAGTGCTGCAGAGTACAGAAGAGGACAGTAAAGAGATCACCACCAACTTATAAAACAGAAATGCAAAAAATGGAAGCCATCAAAGAGAAAATTCTGATGGGATAATGAATTTCATATTGTGTTTTCTTTGTTTTCTTGTAATTAATGCACAGAGAGACATGGAAATGAAAGGAGTAGAGAACTGGCAAATAAAGGCAGCAAAAAGGTGTGGAGATAAAAGTCAGTTTAGCTTGAGAAAAACATTTGGTTGGCCATTCAGGTGAGAGAGCACATTCTTCACTCAGGCCACTGGTGCACTGCTAGCACACTGGGAGCTGAATATTTGGCTGTTAGCATACAGAGCTGAAGGAGTGCAAAGTGGACATTACAGTGGAAAGGAGGAACAAAGCTCTAGAAACTTTCGAAAAATGAATATGATTGATAATTAATGACAGGTGAGAGAGAACAGGGTATGGAAGAATATCATAAGTACCAATGACTTGAAAGTCATGAAATAATAAAGAATAGTAGGTGAACAAAGGAACTGATTCTGTCATCACAGTGAGAGTTGGGTAGGGATAGAGAAGAGCTAATAACAAAAGACTAGATATTGACTACAAATACTGAAGCATATTTGTAAGTAATGAGAAGAAATTAAATTTCTTCTTCTGTTCTGACCCTTATTTTAAGGGGTCAGAACAGACATCAAATGGGAGCTGAAGCCATCAGGAAGGAATATGGGTGGTTACAAAGAAAGCCAAACAGTTTAGCAGTTCTGTCAGACTTCTAAGTATAACCTAAGGTAATCAAGTAGAATACAAAATTTAAAAAAGAGAGCATGCTTTAAAAAAAGAATAGTATTAAAAGTATGTGGGTGTGTGCCCCTCATATGTTACTCTTTTATTTTCTGTAGCTTCTTAAAAAACCAATTTCTTTCTGTTTTTATTTTGTGAGATGTGTAGACTGTGCTCAAGGCAATTTGACTGCTAGAATAGTGTGAGAAAACAGTGCAATGTAAACTGTGAATGGTACTTGGAAGTAATTTTTTAATTACCAGTGTCATCCTGATCTAGTGGTAAGACATAATACAGATTCAAAGAGTGGCATTAGCTTGGTTTATTAAGTAGTGGGTTAACTATTTCAAGGAAAAAAAGGTGGATTCCTTCAGCCCAAGATTTTCATGGGGCAGAATGATTTGCATGACATGCAGTGCCAGGTTGTTTTTCAGAGGAAATATATCAAATTACAGTTATTGCTGGAAATATAAGCATAAATTACATGTTTGCAGATTTCATTATAAAAAAAACCATCCAAAAGTAGAAAAGGGTATGAATGGGAATCAGGGTTGCTGCATATACATAGGTGCTGCCATTTGAAATGCTAAGGATAACAATGCAAGTGTTAAGATATGGTGTTGGATCTGCGTTCAGGAACCGGGCTTTTGTCATTTCCTGTGCTTGGGTGTTTTCCCAATGGCTTGATCTGCTAGAAATTTGTTTAGTGATCAAAGATTCCTGAGTTTTTGCAATGCAAATTTTTGTCTCTGTGTCTATGTCAAAAATCCTAATTATTCAAGTCTTTAATTCCTATCAACAGAGATTAGTGGAAAAATACTGAAACCAAGAAGTGGTTGTTTCAACAGGCTTCTTGTATTTTTTAATATCAAAAATTGTTAATACCTGATGGTGTACTGCTTTCATACCATGTGTCTGTGATTCCTTACCTTGTGCCGATTTGGCAGTGCAAGCAGCCTGCTTTGAGCACCGACTATGGTCAATACATCCTGACTTCTCTACCAGTCTGTGTTAACTCTGAAGTGTCCCTGTAGTTTTATCCACAACTGAAATTTGCCAAAGAAAATTTTACTAAGTTAATTTTGAAATTTACTTTTAATACTTCTTGGTTTTGAATGTTGGTCTATCCTCACTGAAGTTTTCCACGCTTCATCCCAATGACTGGCAGTCGTGCCAACTTACTTCTTTCTTAATTTGTTGTACTGGGGAGACAGCTTTTGCACCTATTGCACTTGTGTTTTTAAAATTTTTTGTTCCATGTGTGGATTCCAATTGGATGTTTGGTATTCACTCTGAAGATTCTTTCCAATTGCTTCAGCAGTGTGCAGAGAATAGCCCCTGCCTGCTTTCATGCCTACAGTGCAACAGTGAAGGAACACTTTGACCTCAGTTCCTTTGAAGTGCTTGTCTGAATCAGAGCACCCTCGTTGTGTGTTTTGCCTGCATGACACTTTTGCCATGGAGTTCTTTGCTTCTTGTTTTAATTTATTTCAACTTTCCTTTTTATTTACTTTTATTTCCCCATTTCTTTTTTTTTCTCCTCCTTTTGTTTACATTTCAGTGAAGCTTGTGGAGAATGAGTATTCTCATTCTTGGCCACATGCTGTTTCCTTACCCCCTCCTCTATTTGTGTGTATGTCTCCCATTTTTGCATATTTTCCTGGCAGTGTCTTCCCTCCAGGGCAGCATTAACCTTTGCCTGTTCTGTGATGAGCGTATTCCCAGTACAGGAATATACCATACTGTTACCCACACAAACCATATTAGTGGATGGGGGATATTTCCTAAGCTAAGGCTCGTTTTTCTCATCTTTTATGGCCAAAGAACAGATATAATAAAATAATTCCTTAGTAGTTTCACGAAGTCATGAACCTTGCCATCAAGATGAAATGTGTAGCTTTAAGCGTATTTAACTACTTTCTCAACACTGGAAGCATATTATTCCAAGTGCTACAAGGATTTTGGAAAAAGCAAATTCCATAAAACTGGCAACCAGGAAACTGTTGCTGAAGAAAATGAGAATAAACTTCAGTATGCCTTCTCTTCTTTTATGCTAAGGAGGCTCCCTCTGCTCAATGGGACAGAACAGACAGACTGAGAGTCTACATCTTAATGGAACACTTTATGTATCTCTCAT
The DNA here is from genome assembly GCA_024734555.1 of Trochalopteron elliotii. Taxonomy (NCBI): domain Eukaryota; kingdom Metazoa; phylum Chordata; class Aves; order Passeriformes; family Leiothrichidae; genus Trochalopteron; species Trochalopteron elliotii. The sequence continues at coordinate 437,165 of JANPWX010000072.1, forward strand.
TGCTTTATCTGAGCAATCTGCAATTTACAATCTACTAGAGCTTGTGGTTACTCCCAGCACATTATGTTCCTCCTTTAACAACTAAAGTCCACATCTGTTTCAGGGCTGCTTTTTCATAGGAGGAGAGCAATATGACAAATTTTACCTGAAGGGATGGGTGTAACATGTGAGCTCCCTGAGTCACATCAGAATAACACAAATAGGATATGGGGGACTTGCACTTTCAGCCTTTTCCTGCACCTGCAGCACTGTTCCTCCACATAGCCACTGTCTTTAGTGACCACAAGAATCACTGTAAGCTCAAATCTTTCAATCATCCTCTCATTACATTCCCTGATAAAAGCTCCCTCCCTGTCTTTCCTGTTGTCCCTCTTGTAGGGGAAGAGAGTTCTGTAGAGTATGTTTCCTTCCAAAAAGGACACTTTGATGGTATTTGAATGTACAAGCTGACTTAAAATCCTCCTGAGACTTAATAAAGAGGGCCAACATTTACAGAGTACTGCATATCATCTCACTGCCTTCTGGGTGCTTGGACCAAATAGAAATTTGATTAATAACAGATGCTTTTCTGATATCTGTCAAACTTATGGAAAAGATCTTCATACCTCCACTACCACTAAGTCACAGTTACTTAGCTTCCTGCTGGAGGATTCCACCACTGGATTTGGTTATTGGTTGAGAGTCTGGGCTGCTTCATTTTGGTGGACCATGAGCAGGCATTCACAAAATGCCATTTTAAATGCTGATTATTAGAAAATTGCTTAAGCTTGTTTTCACAGTCACAAAAAAATACCAACCTTTCTCCTTCATTCCAAGTATAAACACAGAAACCTTGAAATACATCTTGTAGAAATGCATTCATGGGTGCATCATGGCTCTCTACAACTACCTGAAAGGAGGTTGTAGTGAGATGGGTTTGGCCTCTACTCCCAAGTGAAGAGCAAGCAATAGGACAAGAGGAAATGGCCTCAAGTTGTGCCAGGGGAGGTTTTGATTGGATATTAGCAAAAATTGCCTCATTGAAAGGGTGGTCAGGCATTGAAACAGGCCACCCAGGGAAGTGGTGAAATTGCCATGTCTGGAAGTGTTCAAAAGGCATCCGGATCTCGGACTTGGGAATATGGTTTAGTGCTGAATGGAATTGTGCTAGGTCAGTGGTTGGACTTGATGATCTTAGACATCCTTTGCAATGTTAAAATTCTATGATCCTATAATCTCTGGGATTTCAAAATTCTCTACTTCAGCCTGTCCCTTCCTATAGCCTTGGTTAAAAATCTAGAAAATGTGTGAAATTTCTGGTTGTTCTATGGAAATGTGCCTACTTCAGAGTTTCTCCACTGAGAACTGATGCCATGTACTTGACTGTGTTCAGAAATTTGTGGGAAGAGTTCATGGCTGTTGGAATTTTAAACACTTATCTTTCCCCTGGGCCTTTCCCTCCTGCTTTTGTGGATGTCAGTGATAAAATTGCAGTGACCCTAGCCCCAGCAATTAAACCTACAAGATCTAAGGACTTCAGTCTTCTAGTCTATATTGTTTTGGAATATAGAAAGCAGTTTCAGTAGTTTAAGTACTCACAGATATCTTGGTGGTCATCATGTGACACAAGTGAGTCTTTGTCTTTATTGCACAAATCTCATGCATCAGGTCCTCAAGATGACTTTCAAAATTCTTCCTTCCTTGTTTAGATTCAGAGACACAGGCTTCCAACCTGTTTACTTAAAAATCATTAGAATTTCTGTACTGCTATATCCTACAACCCTGCATTGCATATCTGAAATGTGGATAAGAAGCCATGTCTTTGTCCCAGTGTCACTCTGTTTTCATCACCGCTTCTCTGGGCAGTCTGTTCCACTGTCTCACCACTCTCACTGCAAAGAATTTTTTTCCTATTATCTGATTAAACCTACTCTCTTTTAGTTTAAAGTTACTAAACTTCATCCTCTCATTACATTCCCTGATAAAAGCTCCCTCCCTGTCTTTCCTGTTGTCCCTCTTGTAGGGGAAGAGAGTTCTGTAGAATATGCTTTATGAAAAGAAAAAGAAAATTACTTTAGAAAGCTAACTTTTATTTACAAACTCAAATTCATGCCCAAATTTGCCTGCTTCCAAAGGGACAGTTAATTTGCACATCTCATGTTTATTTTCATTAGTAAAGGAAAAGCACTTTCAGAAAACTTCTGTATGTGCTGGAAGACAGCAATCGAGCTGTTGAGACCGTCTGTGGCCATCAGCACCTCTGAAGGATGTGAATCCGAAGTCACAGTTACTTAGCTTCCTGCTGGAGGATTCCACCACTGGATTTGGTTATTGGTTGAGAGTCTGGGCTGCTTCATTTTGGTAGACCATGAGCAGGCATTCACCAAATGCCATTTTAAAAGCTGTTTATTAGAAAATTGCTTATGCTTGTTTTCACAGTCACAAAAAAATACTAACCTTTCTCCTTCATTCCAAGTTCCCTGACTGGAGAAATTATGTATTCCTTTAATCTCTTTTCTCCCTTAGAATCCTCTATGAATTAAGGCCAATACAACAGGAACAGTTTTCTTCAGTACAGCATAGCAAAAATCTGTCTGGTGTCAGTATACTGGCCATTTTAATGATTTTTTTTTTCTAGTTTATGGTAGTGATTTACAGTCAGTATTCTGTACTTTAGAGATGGATGCTGGATAGGCTACGAAGTCAGCCAGGCCTGACTGAGCAAACCTCTCTGAAGAAGAATGTTAGGTCCTCTCTTTACCACATGTCTGAGCCACTTACGTCTTTGAGTGCTGTGAGCCATGGGATCTTATATTACCTGTATCACAGCCCTGAGACATTCCATTAGCTCTGTCTGCAGTCACCAGTCTTAGATGCTCTGCACTTTCTCAGCTCACAGGCTTGATGCTTCCCAGAGTCTAATGAGTAAGTGAGAAATCTATCTGAGATGGAAAAACCTTCCCTGCTTTTTTGTTAGACATCATCCATGTAAGAATAGTTTGCCCACAAACTCTGGATATCAAAAAATATTTGTCTGACTACAGTGGCAGAACCAGAGCCTTTTGAAGATCTACTTCCCTGTTTCTATCCATTCAGAGAGGTGAAAAAGGATCATAGGATCATAGAATGGTTTGGGTTGGAAGGGACCTTGAAGATCCTGTAGTTCCAATTTCCCCTGTCATGGGCAAGGATGACACTCAGTAGATGAGGTTGCTTAGGATCCCATCTAAGCTGCCCTTCAAGCTGTTGCAGTGCTTCACCACCCTCTGAATAAAGAATTTCTTCCTAATTTCTTCTTTTTTTCAAGTGGGTAGCAAGTTATTTCAGGGCTTATATCCTATAGGACCATTAAGGTGTTTTTCTAAAAGTGTCCCAAACTAGTTTAACCAGAGCTCGAGTGTTACTGTTAATATGGGTCAGGAATCCAGAAATGGTGCTGCCTGTAAGATAGAACAATCTTATGAGCTTCTGTTCTGAAAAGAAGACCAATAGCTCCATCATATGTAATTAGTGAATGTAAAGAGGGGACTATTGTCTAGAAACAACAAAATGTGACTGTGTTTATAGTCATAAACTTAAAAAACTACAATTGCAGAACAGTAAGTGGTTCTTCCATAAGTGTGTTTTCCATATGAACAGCATGTACTTCATTTTTTTTGGTGCTTTTTTTTTTTGGTATTTGAGAGAAACTGATGGTATTTTTATTTTATGTCTCTGTTTGTACTGCAAGAGATTGTACGTAGGTTATGTGTAAGTCATATAAGCGCCATGAAGCCAAGAACAATTTATAGCTTGGAAATTTTCAAACACAGTGATATGAGTGGATATTACAGCTTTTGGTGTTGCAACCATTGCTTCTTGCAGCACTGTGATTGCTGATGCACAGTGTAACAAGTCAGACAGCTGGAAATTTTCAAAAGCATATTGTGTAATTTAATTTAATTATGCCAAGAGATTTCAGACATATTCATGATTTGGTTAGAGAGAAATAGAGAGTTCCTGGTATAGTGTATAGCATAGAGGCAGCTATTATCTTTTTTTACAGAGCTATAATATTAGATGATATGTAGTATCTAAATTGCCACTCTCTGTAATTAAGCACTACAGCTTATATGTTCTTATAAAAATGGAATCTTATAAGTAAGTGAGTGATCAAAACCATCGCTACCCAAAATATTAGAAAAAGTTTAGTACTGATTCAAACAACAGCACCTATGTGTGTGTAGTTGTGATTATTTAGCAGTACCTGAAAAAACAATTGCAATTGACTGTTAAAAAATTGCTGTTTAATATATATTTAAACAACAACTTAATAAAAAATATTTATTAATAATGATTTTAACATGAATACATTATACTAATTCTAATAAATGTATTATGCATCTTTTTAAAGCCTTCTAGTTATTATACATAATGTGTGGTATATAAAACAATTCATAAATTACTTAATTCTTCCACTAGGCCAAATTTTCAAGCAGCGTATTATTTACCATATTCATTTGTATAGTCTAAAATTTTATAGTTATGACTAACTTCTCTTTAAGTGAAGATTTATTACTAATTTAATTGACTACAAAATCAATCTAATTGATTTATTAATCTGAGAAATTACATTCAATTTGACTTATAAAGCAGACTCTGCCAGATTTCATACAACCCAGAAACCAGGATTGTCTTCTTCATGATTACGTGCCAGCATATAATAGCTTGGTATTCTTACCATCCTGCCTTCTAACCTTCATCCAAGACACACATTATCTTACTTCAGGATTAGACAAGGCAACAACCCGAACCCAGAATATGTTTCTTGAGTCTTTTGTTGCCCTTAAAACCTGAAGTACTCTTTGTTTCACGTCTTACAAAGAAACAAATGACATCAGGATTGCTTCTCCCATGAGCATCTTCCAGATTTTCGTATGAAAATTCGGATGCCAGTCTGTGAATTAGTTTTTGCTCAGGGCCAAAATGAGCAGAGGCCAATATTTGTACTCAGTTGAATTCTGGTGAGGTTGTATCCCTCACTGCTGAAACACATCATTGCCATATAGTAACAGAAATAAGACTGAAGAGGGAGGGTGCATCTTTCCTAACTAAAGGTGAGGAGTTGCTTTGTTCCAGAACTTTTGTTCAACTACTTTGATTAATGTTGCTGCAGGATGCAGGGAAATCCAGTGACAATACATGGTGATGTTATTTCATTGCATGTCTTTGGATTCATAGAGTGTCTAGAAGCAGATAGTGGGAAGCAGTAATTATGATGTACTTTAAACAAAATTATGCCTTACAACTAAATTGTGCTTATCCACAGATGTGGATACAGGCAGATCCACAGATCTGCCACAGATCCACAGGCAGATGTGTTTGTGCATCTACATTCTGAGAGTCCTATTCCAGTCTTCTTTCAGTGAACTGGAAACTTTGAACTCTGAAATTCCAATTACATGGACTTTCTTTCACTTTCACATAATTTCTATGGTTCTTTTCCATTAAAGCCTTTCCATGGCTTCTTTTTCTGCATCCAGAGCCCAATGAAAAATGCCAGTGTCAGAAATAGTTCCTAATGCTTTCTTTGTACCATACTAAAATCATTTCCCTACTTATCCCTATGGAGATGATGTGAATAGAGTAATCAATTTCATTTGCTTTTCCTTTGTATGGGAGCTGGAAGTATTCCAATGAATTACTTGGAAGAAGTTCTACTATTGAATATCCTGAATAACACAGAAATCTCAGTTATTAAAATAGTATCCTTAGGGGTGAAAGTTTCAAACCTTGCTTTAACTAAGGTGAACAATGGGTTTGAGGCAAGGTTCTCTAAGGGAAAGAACCGTATTAAGGTGTGGAATATTCTCAGATAAACAATCTATGTTTCCTTTTGCAGAGGTTGTAAAAATTATTGTAACTATTCACAGAGTCAAAAAGACAGAGAAAGGGTAGCCAGCACTTTCAGAAAGTCAAGCTAGCAAATGAAATGTGGGTTTCAGTAAAGGAACCGGAAATAGTACTTGAGTACTTTCAATGTGATAGACAAGAAGGCATCCACAGAAATTATCAGCCACAGATGATCCCTCTGTATAGTGACTAGTGTCCAGAGTATTTTTGTGGAAGATGCTTGCTCTGACCTTCCATGCTGAGCAATTTTTTACATATATTTGGTGAGTGCATCAATATCATCATGAACTGCACAATCTTAGCCTCATGCTCAGCATTTTCTTTAAATTTAAAAGTTGTCAACAGTTTTAGCTGGAATTTACAGACAGTTCTTTTCCCAGGAGAAAAGAAAAAAGCAACTCCAGAACCCTTTCTGGTACTGTCTATTCGTGTTCAAAAAGCAAAATACAAAACTGTATAGGCAAAAGGTGGTTAACCCTCCTGAGTGACTACAAGGAATGAAAATTGTTAATACCTCCTTCATATCACTCATTTATGATCTTGCTGAGGTTTACTTCCTCAGTGCAGTTATAATGAATGTTTTTTCTCTCAGTGTTCTTCCAGGAATGTGGACCTGATGGTAACAGGACAGCCTGTGTTTGAGCTAAGCTTTCAGCTTAATTTTGCAGATTATCTTTAGGTTGCAGAGACTGCGACAACCATGGCAGGCTTTAATTTCCTCCAGTCATTAATATTTAATTTTCAGATAATGCTATCAAAAGTACAGTAGGTTGCAATGAAATTCAGTACTTCCAATACAGCTACAACAGTAATTGAACCATTCCTGCTTTACAGTAGGAATACTATTTATTCACACAGAATGGTAATTTAGTTTTCACCAAATATACACTTCCATGGAATGTGCAAAATACCAATGAGCTAAGGCACTAAGCTAAACTTAGTTGAGTTTCACAGGAGTTAAAAGTTAACTTGAGAATAATTTACTTAACTGTACATGTTTCTCATTTCCTCCAGGAACCCTCCTAGACTGTTTCCTCTTTGCTGTGTTGTGTATCAGCAGATATCTATTCTTGTTTGTTGAAGTCCCCCATGAGAACAAGGTCTAGCAAGCATGAGATTTCTCCCAGCTTCCTACAGAATACTTCATTCTGTATTTTCATCCTCCTTGGATGGCCTGTAACAAACTCCCACTAGGATATCTGCCTTGTCACCCTTCCCCCTGAATTTTTACTCATAACCACTCTACTCTATCAGCACCATCATTAGGCTTTGGGCAATCATAACACTCCTAATGTTCAGGGCTACCTTGCCTGTCTCTTCTGAAGATTTTGCAGCCGTCCATTGCAGCCTCCCAGTTGTGCAAATCATCCCACCATATTTCCATGATGCCACAGTTTTCCTGCTGCCCAACGGCTTCCAGCTCCTCCTGTTTGTTGCCTGTGCCGCCTGCATTGATGTGGATGCACTTCAGTGGGGCTATTGATCCCACCACCTTTTTGGGGGGAGAAGCCCTAATTCCTACATGATCATTTTCATGTGTTTCTGTGCTTTCTGATGTATCAATAACTTGTGCTGTTGCTGACACATGGATCTTCATTCCTGCCTTTACCGAGATGGCAGAACGAAGGACCTTCATAGCACTCTGTCCCTCCAACACTGATGTGCTACCCCCAGGCTGATCTCTAGCAAGCATGGCTTTATCCATTTTCCCTTCAAGTGTAGTTTAAAGCTCTTTCAGTGAGCCCTGAAACTGCTGTGCAAAGATCCTTTTCCTGCTTTGCAACAGGTGCACTCTGTCTGTCACCAGTTGGCTCAACATCATGTAAATTGACCCATGATTAAAAACCCCAAAATTCTGCAGGGATGGAGTTGCAGAGATTTGCCTGCTGCACTCAGTAGGAACTTGTCACTATTGTCCCATGTCATTTAGGTCACTGCATTCTGTTGGACAAAGGATAAGGAATGTTCCATATCATGCATTCTGTCTGCCCTTTTGGGTCTGTCCCAGGGAAGGTATTTGAACTCTTTCTTTACTCCAATATTCCTCAACCTGCTTGCCGGCTCCTAGAGCTCTGTCAGTAAGCAGAGAAGCTCCCGTGCCCGGGCACACCTCCCAAAGGGACACTCACTGCTGCTGGCCCCTACTGGTGCAAGAGCAGGGCACACTCTCCAGCCTGGCACCAGGGTGTCAGCACATTCCCACTGGAGCTCTGCCTGGGCAGCTGCCACAGGTGGTCACACAGTCTTGATTAATTCCTTCCATTTTTTGGCCATCAGCAAAAAATAGATGCTGATAATTTCTCAGAGAAAGAATAATGTAAGACTAATGCAGTTGACATCACAGCTCTGCTTGGGGTCTCAGATCCCGAGTCTAACATGATTAAAAAAAGCATAAGATAAAAGATTGAACTGTTATGCTTAATAAATAGTAAGATTTAGAAGGGTGAATGTAATAGAATGTGAAGGTTTTGTACATTGACTAGGATGTCCAGGCTTCTGGACACCCAGAAATTCAAGATGCAGCCATTGTAGGTGTAGATGTTCAGTCAGTTGTGTGCATGCAGTAAGTCAACACTTCCCAGGAAGTGTCAACTAAGTTGTTTGAGTGGTGCACAGGTGGACAGGATCTGCACAGTAAGTGTTATGTTTTCAGAATGTCCCAAGTAAAATACTAGTGCAGCCTTCCAAGCTGACGGAAAAATTACATACAGCCCAAACTATCTGTATCGATGAGCTCTCTGCCAGATGAAAAGATAATGGGCATCATGACTACAGGCACTCTGTGTGTTAATAATGTATCAAAATAGCCAGCCTTTTAATGGTGTGCTGCAATTTTTGTGACATTAATTCTTTTAAGAAAAAGTCATAAAAATAGAAGTTACAAATGACATTTCTAATGTTTGTATGTCTGTACTCAAAACTATGCTTTTTCTGTCCAGCCTGGTCAGTAAGTTAATTACCTTTGTATACTGATCTTGTAGTCAGTGTGTGCTTACTGCAAAACATTTTAGAAATCCTAACTATCTAATCACATAGACTACCAACAAGATAAAGTAAGGAACAACCATTTTGAAAATTATTTGTTGGACTTAAATCAGTATGTTCTTTTGCTTCTCTATGAGTTTTATTCATATATATGCAGATTACAAATCCTGTAATGGATAATGAATGACAGTAGGAAAAACTTTTTCTTGTGAGAGCTGGTCCTAACAATTAGAGCAATCTAACAAAAGGTTTATGTGGTTGTATATTTGGTATATCTTTGGGTTAATCATGTGATGTTACAAGAGGTCACAGCCAGGCATTATTGTTATTGTTATGTAAAATATTAATTCCAGAATGAGTGAAGGGATTGAGATGTTTCTGTCAGCAGTGCCCACAATAAACTGTGTTTCTGAGAGAACAGAATGGGGTAACCCCATAACAGCTCTTTGTCTTAAGGAATTTTGGTGGATTATGACTTGGTACAGCTGAAACTGATACGTATTTGGGTAGCCATAAGGAAATTTCATATGTTCTTTATTGAGGATGTAGGAAAACCTATAGTTCCTTTGCAGACATTTTTAATGCAAAGTATTCTAAGTAAAGCACAGTCTCAGTACTTTTTAGATCACTTTTCTGCCATGTATTATACAATAATCAATGGGCTTTTACAAAGCATTATTAAAACAAAGCCAAATTAATATTGATTTATCTCAAAGATGACAGACCTTTGAATATTTTATCCATCTTTATGTTAGTAAGGACATGCACATAACTGCATTAACTTTATTCTTTAACAATTAGTCCATTAAAGCAATATGTTTCCTTCAACTTCTGAAAGTCTTAACCTCAAAAATAAGGAATTATTTCCTTATATTTTTATTTTTGTTTGACAGAAACGTTAGAAGAAAAGAGGAGCAATATTTCTGGGGTCGAAATCTGAACTCTAGAGTACCATTAATGTACTATACTCCCAAATGATTTATTAGGGGAAGACCAGTGGTAAATAAAAGTTTAAAAGAACCAAACATAGTGAAGTGTCAGTAGAAGTAAAAGTCTAGAAAGTTTTCGAGGGCAGACAGTATTACATTAAAATCAGAAACATTAATTATATTTTGTTTAAAACACCATTTTCAAAGGAAGTTTTTGCCATCATTGTAAATTAAAATAAAATGCATCTTTTTTTCATGGGCAACTGAGATGGCATGGTACATCAAAACACTACAGATATGGTGGGAAGGAATATGAAATGGGATTTTATTTTATAGAAATTTAAATGAGGTTTTTAAAAATTATTATATCTGAAACCTACAGTGTTATTATAGTTATCTAGATACAAAATAGTTCACATTTTCATTTCTAGTTATTGAGCAAAAATGACAATCTTTCTCATAATATTTATTTCTTAGGGTCATGTACTTTACAGAAAATGACACTAAAATTCTGTCTAGATCTTTTCTAACTTGGCTTAGCTAAATACTTGGCTAAAATAACTGTTACTGATTGGGGAATGTATAGTCAGCAAATAGTAAAAACAAATTAGGAAGTCTTAATATTATTTACAGTCATGAACAATTAAAATTCTTGACACAAGTTATATAAAGAAAATGAGAAAAACACTAGTGGAAATAATGGATTTAAATCGTGACACACTAAAATGTGATCATTCAATTTACAATGTTAGATAATTCAGTCTGTTATATTCTGAATACAATTTCTCAACATTAGCTATCACTGAATTATTTTTACTATATAATTTTTGTGGCCTCGTAAGCCATTAATTTGACATTAAAAGGTGAAGTGATTATAACATAACAGTGAATACAATAAGGAAAATGACTCTGAGAAATCAAAGAAAGTTTAATTGACTTTTGATGCTATAAAAAGAATCTTACTCTTAGAAAGAGCTTTCTGGGTTTTGTTTCAGTTGTATTCTCACATATGTTAGCCGTGCTGTGAGTGAGACTTCAGGCACAAGCAAATGGTGTGACCACAACTCCAGTTCCTCTTCACAAGCCTTGTTACGAAATGCAAAGCAACCAGACAATACAGTCCTGTGCAGTTCATCTCATGGTCCAATGGCTAATGCTGGCCATGTTTAGGAAAGGACTGAACATTCCAAGCCTATCCACACCTGAATAACATTGTAACTACAGAACACCACCTTCCTTATGTGAAAAATATACCTGTCCTAGTAACATCTGCTCCCTTTTTTATCATTTGTACCCAAACTCAGTCAAATTTATGGGGAAAAAAAATCGACACTTATTTCCCAAGAGGCAATCTCAGACTGTCACAAAACAAAACTTAATGGAGAGGGGCAAGGAGGAGGAAATTTCAGTTGGGGTAAGTTAACCATCAGGAACATCCACAGTCTTCCTGCCGTTAGCACTAAGACCAACATAGATAGAAGATGCGGTCCCCAAGCTCATCACATGTTAGAGCTGGACAGTAATCCACCCCACCCCATCACTCCTAGGGTGCTGGATTCCTGTGGCAGACTGCTGACCACAAGGAGGCACATTAGCAGTTTTACATAAATGTCCTAGGCCACTAAAATGTCTCCTGTCTTACACACACAGTCCTTCCTCACCCATCTACTATGGAATATCATCAATTAGCTTAACTTACAGATTACAGTAATAGGGAGGAAAATATCCTAACATTTTTGAATTTCTTGATTATTGCTGACCTTCTTACTGAAGAAGGTGAAGGACTAAAATTTCTTTCATAGAACAAAGATAGTGAATACCACAAGGTTAAAGTAGTTGGGTAATAGAGGAAAACATTCAAGCTTATTTTGGAGTTCTTGGGGTTTTTTTAATTATTATTTTGATGGGGGTTTTGGTTTGTTGATTTGGGTTGTGGGTTGTTTTTTTTTTTTTGGAACTCTTCTTTGATTTTTAAAGGCAGGAGAGTTAGGAACAACAACCTCTGGAATGCTTGTGCTTTTTCTCAGTAATCGTAGTGATTTGATAGTGTGCTAATATGCTGAATCTTTGGAATTACTGACTTTATTGAGGTTGAGAAATTCAATTGCTTGCATTCTTGACTGATCAGGACTAGAGCAAAATAACAAGAATACATTCTTTAGAAGAGTCTAGAAAGAGTTGAGGATCATACCTATGTTTCTTAGAACTTTTCAAGGTCAAGTTTTTCTAGAAATAAAGTATTGGGAAAACCCAACAAAGAGCCCTCATGAAATGGGTGGTAAGAGTGGTTGACACTGAGGAAGAGACACTGGGATTCAGGCAACACCAGAATAAGGAATAAACTTTGTATCTAGACTGCATGCTACATTATTTATCCCAAATGTTTGGATTGCTTTTCCTTTTGTTCATTGCTCTCTTTGCAGACTAACTATGAGCAATCCAAGTTTAAAAAAAAAAAGAAAATAAATCAAAATAAGCTGAAGTGAGTTTAGGAACTTCTGCATTGCTGAAATTGCACTGTGACAGATCTGCTGTTAATTTCATTTATGTAAGTCTTTTCAATTTATTGTGAGCTTCTTCTGTGAATTTGACAGTGTAATATTTTGTGACAGTTGAAACTTTACTTCATGTAAATGGACTTTGATTTCAGGCATTCCAAAGAAATTTAATACAGGTCTGTCTCACACTGATAAAGAAAGAAGATAGACATTCATAACCAATAGCATTTTTGACAGTTTTCTGCCAAGTCACACTATGTAGCTTCAGCTGAGAAATGAAAAATAATTTTGTTTAACATTACCCTATGGAGTCTAAAGAGTGTTGAGTGTTGAATGAACTTCCATCCTGAACTTCCAATCCTGTATACTGACTCATGAAAAGCTCACACCATTCTGTCATGCATCACTTGTAAATGACCTTCTTTGACCTTTATAAATAAGGTCATTAACAAGTGACAAAGGAAATGAGTATCCTTGACAAAGGAAATGAGTATCCATTGTTGTTTTATCATTAAAAGGTAGTATTTAGTATGAATAGCCCCATTCCAAACCCTCAAGTTCCATGAAAAAGCTAGAATGCATTTCATCAGGTCATATAAAAGGATAGTATTTCAAGATAGACAATTTGCAAATTGTTATACATCTATCTTTTTGTACTGTTATATTCAGAAGGTTGCAAGGAGAGAAGGAATGCAGCATCAATTGAGCATATTAGGCTACAGTAGAAAAGGTAATGGGAAAAGCTGAAAGAGAAGAAAGGGACAGAGGACCCATTGCTCACCCAGGATCTTCACAGTGGTATTTGATGGGAAGCAAAATGTAAGTGGGACAAAAGAGGATCAGAATGAATAGAAGAAAAAATGTTTTTGAAGAAAAACTTTTCAACCTGAGTACAGTCAAGAAATGGAGCAGGTTGCACAGAGAGGCTGAACAGCCTGCATACTTGGAAGTTTTCAAGGTGTTACAGAATAAACCCCTGAGCAACCTGGTCTGATCTCATCCCTGATCATGTCTTGAGCAGGAAATTGAACTAGAGGGCTCCAACAGCCCCTTGCAACCTGAATTATTATTTTATCCTATGATTATGTGGTACTGGGTACTCAACAGTTGTAACAAAGAGAACGTTTTAGTAAAGTAATAGGTAACAGGAGAGATTATTGCCAGATGGGAAAAGAGGCAAGAAAACCCTTATTGCAATAGTTTTCTCCACTTGTTCCCTATTTTGACTACAGAAGGAGGCAGGTACTTCCAAAATTAGGAACAGGAAAGATGGCTGCCTACAAAGTCTTTACACTAGCCCTGGAAGAAGTGATGGGGCTGGAGTGGGGAGTCTACCAAAGTAATTTAGATAATTATGTCCAAGAAAAGCCATATATCTTAAGAGTAATCTAGAATAATTAGTTCCTTATGCTGTGTTTTGTTTTTGTGACTCTTGTAACAGAATTGTATTTCTCTTATCTTGACAGAAGTCAGTACACACACTCTCTTATATTTAAATCTTGTCACCATAAAACCAGAGTCACGTCACATATGGAAGATACAGCCTTCCCTGAAGAGATGGACATAATTGGGGTGCACTGAAAAGAATTGTTTGTGCTATCTATATTCAGGGCTCCTCCTGAGTTTTCATGTTGCTTCTACACTAGGTTGCAGGAATCTTTTTGTGCTGTTAACACGGGTTTATGCAGAGAAAGACAACTCCCTTGGTATGTCTGGAACTTCTTTGATGAGAAGCCTGAAAGTGGAAAATGGCTTCACACTTCAGGAAGGAGGGATGGAAAGGAAACCTGTCACACTAACATAACACATACTTGAAAAAGTCTTCTTCCTTTTTTTATTCTGTTCATTGCCCTCCAAAGATGAAAGAATGAGTTTCATTCCTAAGACTTAACATATTTTTTGCCTACATGTTCAAAACAGAAGTAAAAGGATTAACTCTTCAGAGGTTCACAGCTAGATTGTATTGATAGTGACACTGGAGGAAATGGGGAAGCAACTCCTAGCTTCACTTTAACAGTGAAATAGGAAAAAAGATATATAAAATGTCAGTATCAAGGATATTAGTAAATACCTATGAAGATATGTGTAAATATTAAAATAATTTCTGATTTCAGGAGAAAAGGTGGAGTTGAATGTGCAACCATGGACAATAACATTTTTGTCTTATACAACTTTGTTTCTCTTTTAGTGGCAAAGCATTACTATAACACTGGTTGAGAAAGTGCAGATGGTTGCTGTAATCCTAGGATCTCTGTTCTTAGTAGCAAGTGTGACTTGGCTTCTATGGTCAGCCTTCAGCCCTTATGCAGTATGGCAAAGAAAGGACATCCTTTTTCAAATCTGCTATGGAATGTATGGTTTTATGGATCTAGTATGCATAGGTAAGCTCAAAACCTTTAAACAGCACAGACTGTGGTTTAAGACTATTTCTATTTTTCTAATTGGTCACTAATTGATCACTCCAGTTCTTTGCAGATTCATTCTCAGCTGATACCTCTGGCAAGTGCTGCTTTTTAGTGTTGCAAATATTGCAGAGAGAAAAGAATCAAAGAAGCTTTACTCTCAGATTCATCGGTGTATTCCCAAAATTTTTGTGGTGAGAACAGGATCAGTTTAAATTTCTTGATAAAACAATTAGCAAAGTTGAGGGAGTTAAACAGATGAAAATATGAAAGACATTACAAAAATAATTAATAAAATTACATACTGCCTGTTTGAACTAGATTGTACCATCATGAAGCACAGAAGAAGCCCTTGAAGATGTCATCAAACTGCAGATCCAAAATTAGGTTGCACAGATTTATATAGGTCACTGTGCTAGAAATGGAGAAGAGAGAAGGCAGGCATGAGTTCTTTGCACATCATAAACAATTATGAAACGCTCACACAGTGCTAACTATAGTAACTTGCTTTACTATTAAAAAGTCCCAAGTCATTTAGCTGAAATCTTGTAAGAGGAAATACATTTTATTGCAACAATGTATTGACCACTTTTGAAATTTCTGAAAATACTCAGGAATATTTAAATAGAAATCTCTTTAGTGTTAGGTAAAACCTGATTTAAGTGTTAAAATATTTATGATTATTTGGAGAGAAAATTTACATTAAATATTACATAATTATATATTTTAGATAATTAAATGTACATAATTAGTAATAATGATTTAAATTAAACCACATTCACAGAATTTTAATTGCAAGAAAATTCAGAAGTCAAACGCCATCTGATGTTTGCATTGACATTTCTGAGAGATAAATGTTATCTGAATCTTATATACAGGAATTGGGACAGTGCTGAATTCTGCTTTGTAAGGAACAAAGAAACAGAATGATTCCTAATGTCAAGGGTTTTGCTTCAACTGTAAAGCCACATCATCTTTTATTGAAACCATCCCATTACTGTAAAAGTATTTATATTTCAGCTACATCAGCAGTTCTGTTCATTTTGTCGTTTTTTTTTAGAGAAGCCTGCTCTGGAATATTTTGTTACACAGGCTTTCTTCTGTTAACCCAAATCTCAGACAAAAAAGTGAGCAGAGTCTCATACTCTGGACAAGCGCTCGTCTTTTAAATGAATAAAAGGACTCAGCTACACGTCCTCTTAGATGCTGATTTCTGAATATCACCTCTTCCAGCTAAACACTCAATATTGAGGGCTTTGCTTTTGTTTAAAAATACACTAAAGGAAGATAAAATGTGCTTCAGGCATTCCAAGCATTGTATTTATATTGTTTGTTTGGGGTTTTTTCCCCAGTAAAAAAAACCAACTTTGGTATACATCAGCTACCATTATAACCAAGTAACCAGTTACTTCAGATTATTTTCAGTTTTTCCATTTGTTTTACCGTTAAAACACCTAAACCTGATTAAACTCAAAATCAGTCAAAACATGTGTGGGTGATCAGAAATACTGCTGTATTTATCCATAGAAGTATTTGCAAGGTGACCTTCCACAGATTAGTACATGCAGTTCTTCAGCTGCCTTTCAAGCCAGCTAGGCTCAAGCCATCAATGAAGTGGAAGCTGCTCCTCACGTGGAGCTTCTGGCTCAACTACACCCTGCAGGAGCAAAGCAAACACGCAGATAAACTGACTTGCCTGTCATTTAATAGATATGTATTTTATGGGACTATCATAAATAATATATGAACATTTAAATGTAAAAGTGACTAAAATATATCTGGACACTTTTGTAGTTACAAAGTTCTCTGCAGATAGGAGTTTGCTAGACTGTATGCAGAAATTCAGAAAGCTGTATAAAGGAGGTTTGGTAATGGAGAAATTTTGATAATCCAGATTCATTCAAACCCACTTATTTTGCATATAACTTCAAATAATTTGCATTCCTTTAGCTTGTAAGATCAGGGCTTCTTGTAACTCTTAAAAGTATTCATTAATATAGTCAACCTTATTCAATTTCATCTTTTTCTTTCATGATAAAGTGAGGGGGTTTAGATTGATAATTTTAATTTAAAATTTTCAAGCAAAATTCTCTAATAGATATATGTAATTATTACTTATAAATTATTTTTAAAACCCCAAACACTTTCCATTATGCTGAGGACTTCCCAAGGCATTATCTTACGATTTTACCATTACTATGTAAAATCTCTTACATTGTAAATCTAGTAATGCTTACAACCAGCTACAGCTCTCACTTAGGATCTCCTCTCCTTTCATTTGTGTTTAGTCATCCATGGCATTCTTTTAGTTTTCAACAGGATTTACAGTGAGCTAATATCTCTACGCCCACTGTAATCTCTCTTTATTCCAATGAAAAATTTATGCAGAGATACAGGTTTTCCTGTGCACCACATATTTCAAGATAATGCTTGAGATATTGGTGGTATGACCAAGATTTATTCCATCTGTCTTCAGTTATGCCTCCCTACATCTTTGCACAAACAATGCAAATACTTTTGGTTGTCTGTGAAGTGTAGATATCTTCACACAAAAAGTGTGAAGCACTTTCTGAAATGTTTTACTATAGTTTTTAAAAGCAGTTTACCTAAAGGTACTGACATATTTTTATGACATCTTTGAAAACATGCACATAACAATTAATTTACTCAATGATTGAGTTATATATCATATGTAGCACACCATTCACTTTCTTCAGTAAATTACACCTAACTTGTATTTTACTTCTTTTTTTTACTTTTCAACAAAAGAAAAATCCCAAATATTATAGATCACCAGATAATATGTTCTGTTCATTCTAGTGTACATGTTTTATTGGTAGCCACTGTTTTCTTTCTTCTAGTCTGAATTTTTCCAGAATTCTTCCTGATAAATAGGATCGTTTTTACTTATCAGTGTTGGTTTTAACCCTACAAGTCATTGCCTTGTACTTTTCTGCATCCAAGCTGAGAACAAACCTGTTCTCTTTGAAATTTGCTATTGGTAGAAGTTTCCCTAAAGCAAACCTTGAACACCCTGATCAAGCAGAAGTACAGCCTGTGAAACTCAGAGCTGTTCCAGTGACAGTGCTAGGATCAGACCATCCACATAGGGATTACCAAAGGGAGTGAGTTCATGAAAGGGATGAATAATATCAATCTCTTACCTACTCACTGAAGGACAGTATATCAAGCCTTTGCCAATTCTACTTTCTACACTTAGCAATTAGTTTGCGTAACAGAAAAGTTGTAGAATTTTATGTATTTTTCACTGGAAAATAGTTATAACTACTGGTCATAAATGGTTTTAACATGAACAAAACCTCTCACAAATGCTAACAGCTGACTTGCAGTCCCAGAACAACAGTGCTGCTCCTTTTCCAGCAGTGAAAAATAGTTGTTACATTGCACTAAACACATGACTGGTGCCAGGAGTACTGTGGCAAGGGAGTAAGAGATGGGAGCCAGTGCAAGGTGTGAATTTCCCTCTGAAAGCCTCTTTCTTCCCTGCTAAGGAACTTGATGCCTTGCAACAGTCCTGTAACTCCTTGGTTGTAAAAATGAACAGGCTGAAGTTACTTACAGTGAACACATCTAGCTGCACCTTATGTGTCTTTACTCAGAAAGTCTTTTTTTCTCCCACACTAGATCTAATTCGAAATAGTTTATAAAGAATTATATTACTATTTTTAGCATGGATGTGTTTCACTTTAATGCTGTGAGCAATTGATGACTTTTTATATATATATATATCTGTGCGCCTGAGAACAGTTTTAAGACATGACATTTTGTCCAGAGGTAAAGTCTGTTTCTGAAAATGATCTTTTATCCCTGGATAAATTCTTGTGATGTTTCTGCAAGGACCATTCCTAAATTATTACATATAAGATTAGTGTGATAAATAAGATAAAGTTGTAACTTAATAACACCAAATATGAATGATATAAGACCAGTTGATTGCTTGTAAAGACATTAAGTAGTAAAAAATTTCAAGTATCTTGTGAGTCAGGGTAACAAAACCTTTGAATACATTGAAAGAATAGAATGGTACTTGGCAAAAAGGTAAGAAAAGAAAATTAAGATTCTTCATAATCCTATTGGCTGGATCCCACTGCAATCCCTCCATTTTAGAGGTAAAACCTAAAGGTAAAGTCTTTAGGACCATAGGACCTTTAGATGGGTCCATCATCGAAAAACTCTGTTCCTTGTAAATATTAATTGGACAGAACACCTGAACAGCTAACAGAAGTAAATTGTAATATTTCTTGGGATCATCTGAGTCAAATATTTTTTCCCTACAAAGGTTCAGCTGTGTCCTCTGTGCTGTTGAAATCATGATGTTTGGAACAAATCCATATTCTTTGGGGATTTGTTCTTATTTTCTGTCTCATAGCTACATTCATTGTTGTGGAACCCTTAAGAAAAAGACAATTATTTGTCATTTTCTTACAGCTCCACTTCAGTGACTAACTATTTGTATTTTGAGCGTCGGAACTCCTCTGGACCTGGAAAATCTATAGCATTTAAAACTTACCTAGAGCTCCTCTTGTTTGTGGTCTTGGAACTGTTGGTGCCAAGAAATTCCCCACCCCTCCCCCAGTTCTTTTGCCTTTTCTACGTAGGTATTTTTCAATCTATAGCTCTATCAAGAAGGGAGCTAAAACTTTTTATGAGGGGAATTATGAAAGGGCTCCTTTTCTCCTTCAGCACTACCAAATCTGACAACTTTATTCCAAGGCTTACAATTTTTGATCCTTTGTTTTGTAGCTCTTTTAAAGTTCATGAGACTGACAGCTTCCACTATAAAGAAAATTTCTTATTCCTGCCAATGTTTAAAAACATAATTTCAGTAAATCCTGAAAGCCCCAAGACAGTAAAAGAGAGCTCCCTGAAAGAAGTCATCCTACAACTTCTTCTGTTGTAATTTTGGAAAGATATTTTGACTGTTTAAATGTACTTCATGTACCTCAATGATTCTTTCGCAAATCCTTCCTTCTCTATTCTGAAATATGTTGTTCAGGTTCTAGTGGAGTGCAGACATGTATCTTTACTTTGGAGTAAATAGATTCTTTTAACTTTGCTTCATGACAGACTTGAGAGAGGTTGGACCAAATAATTCTGTGTTCCAGGAACAGATTGAGCAAGATCATTCTCATCTCCTTTATCAGCTTTGTAGGAAATCCAAAAGAACAGGAAAGGGTGAATCTTTGTCACAGCAGTAAAAACATGGCAATAAAACCATGGCTAATTTTGTTTGTAGCTTCTGTATGGAATCAAATACATTTATTCTTTTTTTATACAATCACAGCAGTCTTGAAGGTACATTTCTCTATTGACTAAATTATTATTATTATGCTAAATTTTAAAGACAGGTTACTTTATCTATATCTGAGAAGATAAAGATAAATCTTACAATCAAGAAAAAAATCCACTAAAACAGCTTTGCTGTTACAAAATACATTTAGAATATTTACTATTTAATTAAGTTTGTTTTGTGCTACTTTTGCTGTGTTGGATACTTCAATGAATTCTAGGCAATTTGAAAGCTCTACAGAGATGCTGCATTCACTAGCATGGCCTTCTGAAAGAAATCTTTGTGTTTCTCCATCTTTCATGTAATGAGCTTTAAAAATGTGCTAGAGTAGGGGTTGCTATCTGCAAATGATTGCACTTGAATGCGAATTTGCTGTTCATGTAAATATTTTTACCACTCTTTCTGCTTGTGTCATCTTTCTGTGAGCATCTCCTTTCTGGTATCAGTTAATCGTGCTAAAGGATCTCAGACACTTAAATCACAATTTTCTTGTGTAGAAACAAGTGATTTACAATCTCTTGGGCTAAAGGACACCACAAATCATATTACAGATGTGGCCACGTATAGGAAAATTTTAGGCAAGAAGCACACTGGACAAAAGATTTATAAATGTTTTTGGCTAGGCAGATGGCTGTCTTCTCAAAGCAGGGAGCCAGAGAAAACAGGTGGTGTTGCTCAGAACCATGTAAGAGTCTTCAGCCAGGCTGGCTGAGGAAAAAACTAGTAAGAGGGCAGAAGCTCCCTGTGTCTCCCCAGCAGATCCATATTTGAAATACTCACATAGAAAGAGTATATATACATACATACAAAAGGTTAGGAGCTTCATTTCTTCAAATAAGGTGCTTGAACACATACAATAGGCATAAATATTAGCTACATGGAAATTCTTAAACAGATTGGTCTCTTGAGGACTCCAGAAATTCTGTATTTTCCTTGATGGACCTTTTAAAAGATTTTTGGGTCTCAACAAAAAGATAATTTGCCACTTTTTTCCTATTGAATACTGAAGAGAAAGAAGAAAGTCTATCATCCTTACCATGTTCACTGTAGTTAATAATAAAATTTAAATTCTTCTTGTTCTAAAGAAAGCAAGACAGGAAAGTCATTATACTTACAGCTGTTTCGTAAATCTTCTGTGCTCTTAAGTTGAACTGGGAATATGAAAGCAGTTAAATTTGTCTGTATCTGTACTGAATTCTACAAAACACTCTTAAACAATTAGGACTTTCCTGTTCATAACAGAAGGTCTAACCTACTTAAAGGTCTACCTAAAACAGTAGAAATCTCAGTAAATAAATAGTACTTACCATGAACAAGGGCAGCACTAGCATATACAGTCAATATCCAAATCTGCCAGTTTTGCATTGGTTTACTTAAATCTGAGTCATTTATTTAGTTAGGCGTGCTCTGATTAGTCCAGTATTGGTTATGCTGAGCTTACATTCAGAACAGCTTTATTTCCTCTGCATGTTCCTGCCTCCCAAACAAATGAATAACCAGTTAAATTGCATATGTACACTTTGTTTGAATTATTAATGTTATCAATTTAATTGCATCTGGAAATTGCCAGAGTCATTAAAATGTGTTAAATGTCTATTTGCTCTCAAAATGGAATCCACTGACATTTTGTATAAACGGGTTTTTTTTCCCTCTTACTTTCAGGACTGATAGTCCATGAAGGTGCATCTGTTTATCGAGTGTTTAAGCGCTGGAGGGCTGTGAACCTACACTGGGATGTGTTAAATTATGATAAAGCCACGGACATAGAAGAGAGCAATCGAGGAGAATCTTCAGCAGGGAGGACATTGTGGCTGCCACTGACTGCCTTTAGAAACAGAAGCTTAGTTCATCCAACACAGTTAACCTCACCGAGATTTCAGTGTGGCTATGTGTTGTTACACCTGTTCAACCGCATGAGACCTCAGGAGGATTCATCAGAGGATAACTGCTCTGGGGAAGTAGTGATGAGAGTGACCTCAGTGTAAAGATTGTGCTCACTGTGCTACTCAGATAAGGATAACGTGCCCTGGTGTTACAGGACTTCGGAATGTAGTTAAGATGAATGGTGAAACCATTAACACTTGAAAAAATATATACATGGTTTTTTTTAAAATGTAATGTTTTTTATATGATCAGATAAAACACAAATGCATTTTTCTTGGGGGGAAAAAAGTATCTTCCTTTTTATATAGTCTGATTTATTGAATCTTTTCTCAATTTGTACCTGAGGTGTATGTAACATAGCTTAACTCTTAGGTCTTTGAATGATGAGGAAACTCATTTTTAAGTAAAAAGATATATTTAAATGTATTTTCTTAAACTTTGGCTTTAATCCACTGCTGTTATTTTTTTCCACTTTCATGAGGATTAAACGGGACAACATTCTTCCAAAAAGAATAAGAATGTTGACATAAGTCAAATATTCTTCCTTTTCTGTCTTTATTTTGCTGTTGTTTGAAGCTCAGTTCAGATGTGTGAAAGTAAGTGAGGGATATATTGTCCTTTGCATTTATCAGGAAGTCCAGTGGGTATTCTACAAAACCTAAAGGAAGATGGGAAGACTTTTCTTTTAGCTCTCCCAGATGTCCATGCAAGATATCAGACACAAGTATGATACAGACAGGAGAAGAGGTTTGCACTGCCTCTTGAGTCTCTCCAGATCTGCAGAGTCCTGGTGCTGTGCCTGTGCACAGAAGTGACGTTACCTTCTGAGCAGCACTGCTGGAATCAGTAACTTGTGAATTTTTAGTACCATTCTAATTATAGGTCATTGACATCCCTTTTTTTAAACAAAAAGTTTAAAAAAAAAAAAAAAAAAAAGAAGAAGAAATGTGCATGACAGCTTCTGGAGGAATAAATCCTGATAGAAACTGAAGTATAAATAATACCAAACCTTATTTTTGCCAGGGAACAAATCATCAATAGACAGATCAATGCTCTGAAGTTTGCTTCTCTTGTTTCTTTTTCATGGCAAAAATTCTAATAGAATTTAATCAAATGGAAATAATTTTCAACTTAATAATAAGTCTGTTGAAGATTTAGATAAAAAAGTAAGGCTGAAATTACTCTGAGAGCACTACCTTACTCAAAACAGTTTTGTAGAATTATAGAATATGCTGATTTGGAAGGCACCCATCAGGAGCATCAAGTCCAACTCCTGGCCCTAAACAGAGCACCCGAAGAGTCACACCATGTGCCTGAGAGCATTGTACAAACACTTCTTGAACTGTGTCAAGCTGGTGCTGTGACCACTTTCCTGGGGAGCTGTTCCAGTGCTCAGTTCACCTCTAGTGAAAAATCTTCCTGATACTCAGTCTAAACCTCTCCTAACTCAGCTTCAGGCCATTTCCTTGAATCCTGTCACTGGTCATGAGAGTGAAGCAGTACCCATCTGTCCTGGCTTCACTTGGCCAGCAGCCAAGCACCAGGCAGCCACTCACTCACTCCCCCACCAGTGGGACATGGGAGAGAATCAAAAGGGTAAAAGCTGGGAAACCCATGGGTTGAGATAAAGACAGTTTACAAGGGAAAGCAAAAGCCACACACACAAACAAAACAGGGAATTCATTCACCACTTCCCATGGGCAGGCAGGTGTTCAGCCATCTCCAGGAGAGCTGGGCCTCATCATACATAGTGGTTAATTGGAAAGACAAAAGTTATCACTCCAGACATCCCACCCTTTTGTCCTTCTTCCCCCCACTTTATATACTGCACATGATGTCACATGGTTTGGAATATCTCTTTGGGCACTTTAGGTCACCTGTCCCGGCTGTATCTCCTTCCAAACTCCCAACAGCCCTCACCCTCCTCACCAGCAGGGTGGTATAGAAAGCAGAAGTCTTGACTCTGTGTGAGCCCTGCTCAGCCATAACAAAAACACCTCTCTCAATCTCTATTATCAACCCTGTGCTCAGCACAAATCCAAAACACAGTCTGAACCAGCCACTGTGAAGATATTTAATTCTAGTCCAGCCAAACCCAGCACATTCCACCCCTTATTCCATAGCATTTACATCATGCCCAGTGCCCCACTATTCAAAACAATTGCAGTAACTGCCACCTTAACCAGCACACTGCCCCTCTGCTTCCCCTCATGAGGGTGTTGAAGACAAGGGTGAGGCCTCCCCTCAGTCTCTTCCCCAGGCTGAACAGACCAAATGAGCTCAGTTGCTCCTCACACAACTTTCCCTCCAGACCCTTCACCATCCTTGTGACCCTTCTTTGGGCCTCCCTTGGACACCCTCTAACAGTCTAATGTCTTTCTTATATTGTAGCACTCAAACTTGCCCCCAGCACTGGAGGTGAGGCTGCCCCAGTGCAGAGCAGAGTGGGACAATCTCCTCCCTTGCCCAGCTGGCCATGCTGTGCCTGAGCCCCCCAGGACATGGTTGTCCCTCCTGGCTGCCAGGGCATTGCTGACTCAGCTTCAACTTGCCATTGACCAGGACCCCAGGACCCTTCCTGCAGCACTGATTTCCAGCATCCCATTCCCCAGTCCATACACACGTCCAGGGTTGCCCCATCTAAAGTGCAGAATCCAGCACCTGATCATGTTGAACTTCATGTGGTTGATGATTGACAATCTCTCTAATTTGTTGGTCTCTCTGCAGGGTTCCCCTGCCCCTGAGGGGGTCAACATCTCCCAATTTAGTGTCATCAGCAAATATATTTAGTGTTCCTTTGAGTCCTGTGTCCAAGCCATGAATGAAGATGGTGAAGAGAACTGGGTCAAGGATTGAGTGTTGGGTTGAACTTGTGTGACTGTCAGATCCCCACCCAGCTTCTCTATCACCCTTCTCAACAGGAGGGAGAGGGAAAATAACATAAAAAATCTTGTGGGTTAAGACAAAGACAAGGGCATCACTAACCAGCTACTGGCTCAAGCAAAAGAAGAGACAGCACAGTGGAAACTATGTAAATTTATTCCCAATTAAAATCAAGCTGGGTGTTGAGAAACAAAGATAAAACATAAACCACCTTCCATCCACCTACCCCTTCTCTTCCCAGGCTCAGCTTCAACCCTTCACTCCCAACTCTTCTACCTTCTCCCCACTGGGCAGCACAGGGGGATGAGGAATGAGGGTCTGCAGTCAGTCTAGAACAGTTCCTGTCTGCAGCTCTTTTCTCCTCCTCACACTTCACTTCTCCATGAGTTTCAGTCTTTCAATATCAACCTGCTGCAGCTCTCCATGGGCTCTCCATGGGCTACAGTTCCTTAGAGACATGTCTGCCAGGGGCTGCAGTGTGGATGTCTGGTGCACCATGGCCTCTCCAGGGTTTACAGGGAAGTACCTGCTCCACCAGGACCTCTCCAGGGTCACAGGGCAATCTCTGCTTGGGATGGACTGTGTTTGGCATGGGGCAGTCCCAGCCTCTCCTCACACAGGTCACCTCTGCAGCTCCCATCCCCACCTGCCCCTGGGCACCTGTACCCAGTACACAGGTAAACATTTTTCTGTTTCTGTTATCCAGTGGCTGAAATTTTTTATTTTGTGCTAAGGAGTGCTGAGGCTGGAAAATTCCCTCCCATGAATCAACAGGATGGTGCTGAAATCAGTGCATGCCTTCCTTTTATAAGAGGTTTACGTGCCAAGACCGGACACATGAGGCCTCTGTAACTACACTTGGAAGGGAGATAGAAATAATTTAAGCATTGGTGCTTAAAAGCTCCTTGTATATTCATAAGCATTTATCCAATGAACTCTACACAGGGCCCAGCATTCTGTGTTACAGTCTCACAAGCTCAAAGTTACATTTACTAAATCTACAGATGCCTTACTGCTCTGTAACCATTTCATGTGAAAAGCAGTACATAAGCCATGAACAAAGAAATGCTATCTCAAAAAACCCAATTTATCTCCTGCATGGCAAATTACCATAATATGACAGGCAATCTCCTTGAGAAACTATGAGAATTGACTTCTAGGTTATCTTTAAACAATTTCCCAAAGGAGGAATTTGGGGAGAAATAAAAGATGAAACTATGACTTGGGAAACCTGCTCTATCACTGGGAAATACTTGTTCTTAATTACTACTTAAATGAAGGCTGCTTTCTCAGAAGGGCCACAGCTCCACTTGACCAAATTGAGATCACAGTATCTCAAAAAGGCAATTCCAGCATAATAAAGTATGCTGTGATCAATATACTTATGTTTCAAACCTTTTAGGTACTTATGATCTCTGGGTTTTAAAGAATATTTAAGTGGTCTTTTACAGGATCCTAAAAACAAAATTAAGAACTATATGAAAATATGTTGGTGTAAAGAAATCTTTTTGATTCTCATCCAAATGAATAAGGTTCTGGGGAAAAACAATAGTCACCAGAAAAAAATCCAATAGATGTAATTTAAGAGAGGACAAGACTTCTGTGCACAAATATTTGAAAGACACCTAGGTCTAGAACACTTAACAACTTCTGAGTGAAAAAAATGGTCCAACTAAGGTAAATGAAAATTGCTTGTAAGAGAAATGTTTATCGCAAATATCACAAAAGCCTCTTTAATGGTAGAACTCAACATTAATTTCTATGGCACAATAATTTTGCATATGACTGCATTTATGCATTTCCATATGTAGAAAACAACATCAGGAAATTATAAACAGCAACAGGATTAGTATAGGCAGGATGAATTTTTTAAAAAATAATGGAAATATGTTGTTCTGCAAAATATTTTCAGCAGTAAGAGTGCCTAGTGCTGGATATGAACATTTTTTCATTGACCTTGTATTTGGATTTGTGCAGTACTTGCAATGCTGTAATCACCTACATGCCAGAAGATGAATTAAAATGAAAACACGTGCATAGAGAGGATATTAGGATGAGAAAGGAGCAGGGACTCTATTCCAGTCACTCTGGGGAGGGGTGTGCACAGAATTAGAAGAGACTGGCTTGTTCTGCTTAACAAAAGTCAGGAACGAATATTATTGTTCTCAGTTAATACTTTGCAGAATAAAATTTATTTTAGGCAAAGGACAAGCCTAAAACAGCAAAAGAACTTAAGGACACAAATAGATCAGAAATAAATTTTGCTAGAAGTTCAAGGTAGTTTTAAAATATTCATGGAATGAATCACAGACAACAATTCAAGCTGGAAGGACCCATGGGAGGACATCTAATCCAAGCAAAAGAGTCAGCTGAGGTCAGACCAGGTTGCTCAGGGCTTCAAGCCATCATGTCTTAAAACTCTTCAAGGATGGAAAATGCACAGCCTCTATGGGGAACCAGCTCCAGCTCTTGAGTGTTCTCAGAGTAGTATTTCCTTCTATCCCACATTTTCTCTGGTTACAGCTTACACCCACTCTCTCTTCTCTCACCCAGTCTCTCATTCTCCTGTAAAGCCCCACTGGGAAGGGGGTGGCTCTGTCTTCTTGACAACTCCCTGCTGGGTCCTGTCCAGCTGCTCTTGGGCCTCCCCTGAAGCCATCCCTTCTCAAGGCTGAATGACATTCCTGATTCGTCAGCCTCCCCATGCAAGGCAAGTGCTTCTGCTGAATTTGCTCAGTTGCTTCATGTCCTTCCTGTACTGGGCTGCTCAGGGCTCTGCAAAGCATTAGGAGATGAAAGTACTTGGTGGTAAAGGCAAAGACAAAGAAGGCATTAGGAACATTGGTCTTCTCTGTGTCCACTGCCACAAAATCACTCTCCCCACTGAGCAGTGAACACACAGCTCATTGTTTGGCCTTCTACTGTTCACACAGAGGATGAAGATCTTTGTCTTGCCCTCGACATCTCTTCCAGTTCCAGCTGAGCTTGGCTTTCCTAACCTCACCCTTGAAAACCCGGCCAGTATTTCTAAAGCCCTCCGCTGTAGCCTGGCCCTGTTTCTTTTTGTGGCCATTTTCCAAAGGAGTTCTCTCATGAGTTCTTAGCTTAGCCAAGTTGGGCTGCTGATACATCTGCTTGTTTTCCCAGGTATCTCATGTGGTCCATATAGTCATGGGAGTTCCCTTCAATTCTTTCAGCCTTCAGAGCTGCTCTTGTGTGATCTCAGCTGCCTACGTCCTGGACAAGATGCTCACCTGGTGCCTCACATTTGGGCTCTGTTATTCTTCTCCCTTCCTCCCCTCATGGTCTTCATCTCCTCTCTTTCACACTCACCATAGCTAAAGGCTGCCATGGGTCACCACCTCCCCTTCTGGTGTCTCCTTGAAAGAGACAGCAGATCTATCAATGCGATCCCATGGGATGGCCCAACCAGGCCCTGTATCAAGAAGTTGTCCCTGACACCACCCAGAAACATACTCCTGCCTGTGTCCTGACGTGCTGCCCCTCCAGCAGTGACAAGGAGGTTCATGGCCCCAAGGAACACCAGGCTCTGCCCTCTCCAGACTCCCTCGAAAGTTTTGAGTCCCCTCCCTCAGTCTGACCCCACGGTCAGTAACATGGTCCTCCCGTGCTGCAGCCCTTCCTTCTCTTCACTCAGCTCTGACTCACATGCTCTGACAAGACCCTCAGCCATCCCACAGGAGAACTCCACACATCCCAACTGCTCCTGTAAGCCTTGGGCATCCCTCCTTCTTGTCCTCCCTGCCTGACTTTCCTTCTTGTCTCTCCTGAGTGTGCCACGGGGAATTACTGGAAGACCCTCCAAGAAAAACGGTGACAAAAAAAATACAGCCTGAATCAGAGGGGTTTGATGACTTTATGAAAGTAGTTATTACTAGTCACATGTCATTACTAGTGGTGGCAGAAGACTGGGATTAGTACCCTTCTGTCCTGGTTCTGACCAGGACAGGGCTAATTTTGCATATTGGATGAGGCATGGCCAGGACCTGGAGGTTATTCTGTACCACCCCAGCTTCCTCTCTCTTCCAGGAAGGAGTGATTCATCCTGGTCAAATAAGGTGGTGGAGGGAAATGTCTGGTGTTGTCTGCTGTTGGGAGGGGGTTGCGTGTGAATAATTTCTTTTCCTGTACACTCTCTCTTTAGTATTGTAGCTGTTACTGTTCATTTCTTGTCTCATTGCTGTTTCCAGTAAGTTGTGATCTCAACCCATGATCCTTACCTATTGTGCCTCCAATTCTCCTCTCCAGAGCAGTGCATGGTTTGGAGAGTCCCAGTGAGGGCAGTGAATTGGGGAGAACTGTCCCTCATCCACGACACCTTCCCCATCTGTGCTCATTTCTATGGACACAAAATGCATACATCTCCTGAAGAATTTCATGTCTCTTCCAAACAATTAAACTTTTTTGTAACTACTCTAGTTAAGTGAGAGACATTTAATGCACACCAGAAAAAAACACCATTTACTTAAATCCTAGGACCGGATATAATATAGAGTGAGATTCTGCCTGCAGATCCATGCAGAGGAAAAACACTGGAAGTCAGATCACATGTCAAATCTGCATTTCAGTCACCAGGATGTTTGGATATTAAAACCACAGTGAGAGAGAATCAAGGTGACACCCAAGCAAAAGGTTTTTGCCACCACCTCTGAGAAGTCACATTTTTTTCCATTTTCCTTGGAGTAATCACCACTGACAGTAAAACAACTTAACTATAGGCAGCATAAGGGCAGCTTTTGAGTTTCTCTTTTGGGGAACAGTAGAAATAGCAAGAATTGTGCAGGGAATAGCCCTCACATTCATGTGACTTTGAAAGCAAGGAAGAATCAGATTCTGGTCACTCAAGAATAGAAATGTTAGCTTTTAAACTGAAGATCACTATCCTAAAACTGTAGTGGTGAAACACAGCGAGGCTCTCAAGGAAAAGCTATTTCCAGTCACTAATGTATACATAAGGTTTAAAAATGTTTAAAGTAAAAAAATCCCAAACAACCCAGCCCATAACATATCACTATTAGAGGCATATAATTTAGGGAGTCAAACTGAACACCACTCCCTAGACTGGAAAGACTCAATAATCCCTTTGAATATTAATAAGAAAACCAATAGAAACCAAAAAAAAATACCCTTCATAAAGAGTTTCTTGACCACAGAAAGTTAGTATGATGGGAGCCCTGCAAAACAGCTCCTCAGACAGCAAAACAGATTCTCATATCTTTCCTTTGGAATTATATTTAAAATTCAGCTTATTGTTAAAGCAAATCATGTAATATTTAAAGCAAAACTTTCCATATGTTCTCCTCTTGCAGCTGGGCATCATCAGTATTAATCTGCTCTGGTGTGTAAATCAAATCCAGTACTTCAAGCAGCAAAGGTCAAAGGTCATTTCAATTCAACCTGCAAAGATAGAGGCAGGCCGTTTACTGAGCTCTGCCAGTCTGATGGTACTCCAGACAAAGCCACACTGGTTTGACAGGAATTTTTTACTCCATACATAAGGTACCATGGAACCCATCATGAATGCAAAGCAAATTGCTGATGGCTCCTCAGGAATTAATTTGCAACTTGGATTCCACTGCAACAGAAACTTTGAGGAAAGGGTATATTTGATTTTGTTGTTAGCTTTTCATGCTAGTTTTCTTCATAATATTTGGGTGGTTTTGCATTTCTATTCTGTCAATGACATATCAATGGAATGATTACCAGTACTGAAATCTAACTCTGGTCTATTTACAGCAGAGTATAAGACAATACAAGTGGATGCTACCATACTGCAAAGCATAGTTCTCCCTCTGAAAACCTTACTGGTGTTTTAATAAGAACTAAAGATTTCTAGTGGATTGAATTTGAAAATAATTTATTATCTGTCAGATCTGAAAGTCTGTAAAATATGTACCAAGGAATATGAACATTTTCTAATGATTGAAAAATACGAACTGTTACCAGGTTTTGTGAAAAGAAATGAAGATGCTCTTTAAAACATTTCATCTTTCTTGTTTGCCCTAAGTAAAAAAAATTAATAAGCCTCACAACACTTTAAAAAAAAAACCCTAGTGAGTCATCAGTTCCTAGAAATATTTCAATACCTCTTGTATAAGAGGAGATAAAGTAGTTTTCAGGACTGAATTTACTACCTTAAAGAGGACACCAAAAATATATTTAAAAACCAGTAATGTTTGGATTTTATTTATTAAAATTAGAAAAGAGGTTTTGGTTCCTTACACATTCAGAAATTTCTCAGGTGGCTACTAACATTTCTCC
Organism: Trochalopteron elliotii; assembly: GCA_024734555.1. Taxonomy (NCBI): domain Eukaryota; kingdom Metazoa; phylum Chordata; class Aves; order Passeriformes; family Leiothrichidae; genus Trochalopteron; species Trochalopteron elliotii. The sequence continues at coordinate 468,210 of JANPWX010000072.1, forward strand.
TAGATTTAAGAAGAGATATTTATAATGCACTGTAGAGTGCAACCACAGTCTCTGTTAAAGGTGATGCATACATTAAAAGCAGTCACATGGCAAAAAAATAAAAAGAAACACTAGGAAACTGGCCTCTGAGAAGCACAAGACCTTCAAAGATCACCTGCAGGTAACAGGAAAAAGCCAATCATTAGCATAATTTCCTCCTGCTGTGGCCAGTCAGCTATCCTGCAGGCTTGTAGAAACTCATGAACATCCTGCTTAATGAATTCTCTCCTGACAGACCAAAGCTATCCTTTCCCCTGGAACCTCCTCATGTACAAACTCTAGCTGAATTTGACCCTGACATGTCACAATTTGCTCCCTTTAGAAGCAGTGGGCTTGAGGGCCTGTCCTCTGAACAACAGAAGACGTCTCACCTGGCCAAAAATTCGTAAAAGCCTCATGAAATGGCATTTTCAGCAGGAAGCAGCTGGCTGGAGTCAACCACAGAACTTGTTTTAAGATCTGACCAAGCAAACTGTACTGAACTAGATCCTTGCTTGCAAGTCCATCTGAATGTCAGAATTTGGGATCAGTCATGGGCAGAGACCAGAAATGGCACCAAGGTCACCAGAGAAGGAAGAGTTAAGGTGAATGGAAGGGACTTGGACAATGATGGCATGGTGACTGAAAAGGCTTTCTTTGGTGTCCACTGCTCCTTCCTAGCCCAAAATCTCACTTTGTCTTACACATGAAGCTGGAAAAGGAACAGCCAAACTTCTGAAAGCAAAAATTACATTGAATAATTTATCCAAAGGTCCTGTTTTATAGACTTGATCAGTACTAATTCTTGAGGAAAGAGTACTTCTCCCCTGTTACGACTTGCCACCAGAAGGCGTGAGTAACTCAAGTTCTTGTTAATAGATCCCTTGGGGCAGATTAGTGTGACATGATACTGAGTGCTCAGTGTTTATAAATATATATATATATATATATATATATATGTTTATTTTAGAACAATTTGGTTGCAATGGAAAGAAGGCATGTAGCCCTTTTGGTTGTTATTATCTATAGTAATATAGCATATAAAAGCCCAGACACCACACAGGAACCCCAGTAAGAAAGACAGTTTTACCATCAGGCACAAACATAAAAACTCCTCTGTGTAGGTGCACAGACACACTTGGATTTGGTTTTCTAATGCAACTGGTCAAAACAAAGAGTAGCTTGAGTCTAGTTCAGGGACAGAAATTCAGTGTCAGCTGCATTTCTGCTGTCCAGAAGTGACCATGAATAAAACTCTTCCATGTCTCTAATAAAGAAGGCAATTAAATCCAGAAAAGGCACAAATATTTTTAATATAATATGTTTTGTGCAATGTGCCCCTGATCTACTGGACAAGGACATCTATCATGGAGGCACAGACTGGCTCCATCTGCATTGTGTTACTCGTTAGACTCTGCTATCTCTTGTCCCAGGCAGATTCAGCTTGTATTCATGAACTTCTTCAGAATGAGTTTTTACACTTTGAAATGGAAGGTCTTCAGTACATGGGCTGAACATTAGCAATACATTTCAAGCTACATTCAGTGCACACCGAGCTGGGACATTTGTTCCCACTAAACACATCTGGGCTATCACTCACTCCCAGACATTAAGGTAATTTATCCACATTCCACTTTGCCACTGACGACAACTTGGCATTTGTCCATGAGACAGGAGTATCTGAGAGGCCTGTTCAATCTTTATCCTCAATCAAGTGTTTATCACTTTCATAGGATATTAATTTGGGTATTACATATTTAATAACATTCTCCCCCCCCAACCCCCCCATTTACTCCAGGAGAGAAAAGTGTACTTCACTTTGTTTATCAATTAAAAGTTTTAAAAAAATACAAACATCTAACTGTAAGTTAGTGCAATACAACAAGTAACACCCCCTAACGACCTATCCACCATTTCCAGTCATTCATAAGGATAAATTAGTTTTCCTGTCCACTTCCCAAATTCTCATGCTTTCTGCAACAGTTTCTAACCTTTCACTCATGCAAAGCCCCAGACACCTCATGTCTCACGCACTGAAAGGTGTATTCTTCACATGACAAGACAGCTCTAAACTCACTGTTTAGGTCAAAGTAGCATTCAGCTCTGCTCTGTCACCCTGTCAGTGGAAACTGTAGGGGTCAGTCTCTTCCCAAGCAGCCCCCTTGGGTGGGTCAAATGCTGTAGTTAGGGAGCTGTGTGTCAGCCTTTGCCTGCTTCCCCAGCTGGCATGAACTCAACTCATGCCACAGCAACCTCAAGAGCTGAGACACATCATGCTCTACAAAAGCCATCAGAGGCCAGCAGATGTCCCCTCATATGCACTGAAAACACAACCACATCCTGCACAATTCAGCTAAACAGGCTTCATTCTTTTGCTACATCTCTCTATTCTGCAATCACCTTCTCATCAGCACACCTTGTTCATCTTGCCCCAAGCATGGACAAAGGTAGCGGCGCTACTAGAAGGAGAAAGGAAAGTTACCTGTGACCAGATTTCTTGGAGAGAGAAGCTGTCCTCTCCTTTGTCCAGGCCCATTGTCTTGTGCTGCCCTTCAGCCACAGCAGCAGCAGCGAGGAGCTGTGATGGCTGTGGTGCTGGGTCCTTTCACTGCTGCACTCCCTGAACTCAAAACCAGCCCTCCCCTCAGGACAGGGACTGCATGCAAAGCCCAGTGCTCCAGGTGTTGCTGGATCTGGCTGAGCCACTGCCACCAGCCAGAGACAGGCCTGCTCTGCAAGGAAGGACATACTGAGCTCCCTGGCAGTGGACAGGCTGCTTTCTTACCCCATTAGCTGCCTTCAAGCCTAAGGATGCCCAAACATTCCCTCACTCCCTCCATGCACAGGCTAGCAAGCTGACAGTGTGAATCAACTGGTTGAAGAAATCACAGATAAAGGCCAAAGGCTCTTCAGTTGAGTTGGTAAGTGCCCAAGGTAGCACAGAGAAAACAAAGTTATTGATAGATAAGGAAAGAAGCAAACAGGAACTCAGGCTTTCACCTGGCTCGAGTGAGGACTTTTCACTTACTTTGCTCCTCTGTGCCTGGATTCCCATCACCCTTTATGTAGTTAAATTAGACTTTAGATTCTTAGATCTTTTTATTTTCATATACAGCATCCTCTTTCTGCATACATAGCAGATATCACCAGGGGCCTCTACTCCTCAGCAAGGCCTTTTAAAGCCTACCTAAAAGGAACATAATGTAATGTAATATGGCAGCATCCTCACTCAAAACTGTCAGGATAATACTAAACTTGCACTAAATACAAATCCAGAATTTTATGCTGGCTTGAATACAACTGATTTGATAAATAAAGATACAGTGTAGAAAAACATGCAGATTCAGTAATACAGATTTTCAGTAATACAGATTTACAGTTTAAAGGAAAACATTTGCAGTAACACATGCATCTATTGAAGCTCTGGTTCTAATATATACATTTAACTGCCATCATTTTGATTGAGAGGGAACTTAAAAAGAAAATATAAAGTCAGTGATTGAGATTTTGGGGATTGATTTAGTAAGAAGAAAACCCCAAATATTTTTATAGAGCCTTTGTTTATAAAAGTAAGGCATATTTCTGAAAAAATGTTCATCCAGGTCTTACAAAGAAACTTCAGACCCTGTAGAATTTTAGCTTTGGCTAGCTTGGGCCTCTCTGCTTACATGAAGTCTTTTTCAAACTGAGCTGCAATTTGCTCTTTCTGATTTTTGGTTTTTTTCCTTTTGTCCTGTTCAATTCAAATTCTCAAGTGGTTTCACAATGACGGAACAGTTCTACTCAGCCAAAGTGGAAGACAGCCAAAATACCCAGATGAAGAGATTTTCAGATGAGCTGAGGGAAATGCATTATGCTGAAGGTACCTCATTATTTTCAGTAGCATTTGGTAAAGTGGAACAGGCAGTAGGTGATTATTAGTCATAGAAAGATTAGCACTTTGGCTCTTCTATGTAACCTTTCTTCCTCTGCTTTGTTTTCTCTGAAGTCACACTTGCTCTGGGCTATCAGTCTTGGACTAATGTTGTACCTACTGTCTCAGCATCAGCAGTGATAGAGAAGTTTCCTCTGCAAAGTTAAAGCCAGAGATGCTGCTGTTATACAAAGGTAATCAATAATGCTATTTACCCCAGAACACTGAGAATGCTGGAGCATACACAGCAAAAGCATGCCACGATTACATATTTTTTCCACTCATATTAAAAAAAAATAAATTATAGACTAGCTTGGGCTGGAAGGAACCTTAAAGATCATCTAGTTCCAATCCCACTGCCATGGACAGGGACACTTTTCACTAGGTTGCTCAGAGCCCCATCCAACCTGGTCTTGAACACTGCCGGGGATGGGGCATCCATGGTTTTTCTGGGAAATCCATTGACATTTACAGTCTAACCTTTCCTTGGTCTCATCTGCAAGTTAGATGAGTCAGTCTTGATAGTATCAGGAAAAAGAAATACAGAAACTCACCTCTAGGACCTGAGCTCAGAGCCAAACCCTGATTATGAGAAAAGAAGAACAAAAGCGTGTTATGAAAATTTCCCTGTGTGCAGATCCACCAGCTGGCTATTGTTTTGAAGGAAGCTAAAAAATTGAAGACCCTAAATGGTGGCAGGTGCCAAAAAGGCAAAAAGTGAATTTCAGTAGTGACAGCCAGGGCACAACTCTGGTTTATTTAACCCAGATAAGGCTCCTGTGAGGCTTACTTAGAAAAAAACATGGAAGTGTCAGAGAGAGCATCAGTTGACCTTGCTACAATGAAGTTGCACCTTAAACCTTGTTGTTTACCAAGCAACAATTGCAAAAAATCCAACCACCCATATACCAGCTACTTTGGGACAGTGAAATACTTGTGCTACATCAACAATGCTATGCTTTTCAGGTTGTTTGAACTCACATTAATTCTCTAGAAGTCAACATTATTAGACATAGATTGTAATTGCTGTTCTGGTACTGAAAGTCTATTTTTTTTCATGCACAGTGGTGAGAGACTGATTCATCCTGATGGAGCTCACATTTCACTAGAGGAAGAGACAAACTAGCAGGCAGCCATGGATGACAATGTGATAAGAGATGTGCTGTGTCCTTCCTTCCCTGTCACCATAAACAGTTTCAAACAGACCTGTGAACTCCAGGTAGTGTAAAGAGGAGTTTTGCTACAGATGACAGGAGAATGACAGGAGCACAAAGGACCTCCATTCAGTAATGTTATTTTTGAATCAAAGCTCAAGCTTTGCAGTCTGCAAGCAGATCAAGTTACCTGATGACTAAGGAGTTCCTCATGAAATCTGGACTGGGTTCCCAGTGTACATGCCCACATTTGTCTATCCCTGAAATCTGAAAAAGAAACTAACCTCAGTAAACCACAATATCTTACACATGCCACAGCCATTTTGTCTGAAAAGAAGAATTCTATCATTATTGGCAGTGACAAAACCCATAGAAGCAACATAGAGAAGCAGCACCAGGTGAGGTGGTCCATAAAGTAAAGGAAAGCATATGTGTGCTAAGCTGCTGCATGATACAGGGGCTGGAACCTAATGTAGATTTAGATTTCCTCAAATCACAGCAGGATTGTCTCTGTTGAGACATAGAATTAATTCCCCATAATCAAGAAGAGAGAATAAGTTGTATTTTTTTCCCAGGTGATGCTTCTGGATGGCAGCAGTGTCTGCTCTCTCCATTATGAGAATGAAGCAATAAAAAATGATGCAAAGACCTGTAAAAATACAGCTCCCCTCTCCCCTGCATTTCTAATTTCTGTTGTATTTCAGAAATAGGCAAAGCGATATCCAATTTGTCCAGTAGGTGTTTTCCTCTCTAGAGCTGGACATAAATGAATTTGGATGCATAAGAAAACCCACTATCTAAATTGCATGCAGTTTGTTCTTAAATATATATGTATATATATTGAATTCTGCCATTGTGCAATGCCCTCTTCACGTTAGGTTAATTAAGCTGGTACCATTAGTTGCACAGGCATGAGATAGTTTGTGCCCTGAATAAGCAGGCCTGGAAGACCTAGGCCTTATATCTTCTTGGGATGATCAGTTAGAGACGAAAAATCACAAAGGCAATGAGTGCTTGTCTGCTGTGACCGAGCTCAGCTTGACAGCTGGCCAGCATAATGCTAAATGTGTTAATCACGATAAAAGCAGGGTAATTAATCAGAGCACAGCAAGGACATGCTCGTTAACAGTGCTGAAAGCAAGCAGAGGAAACCTTCCCACGTTACAATACATACTTTTCTTCCCTAGAGAGCTTTCGGGATACCTATTATGGGAATGTTTACTTCGGTAACACTGAGAGGGAAATGGTGCAGTGATGCTGCTGATGGTGATGAGGTCTTACAAGGGAAGCCAGCAGTTATCTCTACACGGGGACACCAGCAAAAGGATTTCCTACCTTCTCTGTGATGGGTCTCCTAAGAAAACTTAAACCAGAAAAGAATACACAGTATCATTCAGAAACTGATCTGCTTCTAGCAAGGGAGGACCTTCTCCTATTACAGTCAGAGTGAATTGCATATGGTTAAAAATTAGAAGGCACCTTTTGGTCAGATGCAATAATCCATGGAGTTAAAAGGATTGCTGTGAAGCCAAAAGAGATTCCTGCTAATACTTCAGGTAAAAAGCTCCCACTTTTTTACATCAACCATGGCTGCTTACCAGGATCTAATTTTTATTTTTGGTAGAAATGCATTATCTACTTTAAGGAATAAAAATCCTGTTGAAACAAAGGCCTGGAAATCCTCTCTTCAGTATCCATCTCTTGAGTAAGTCACCAAATGTGGTCAGAGGAATATCTGGGTGGAAACTTAAGATGTGCTGCACCCCTTCACACAGCCCCCAGAGCAAACCCTGGCTTGGTCCCTCCGTGTACATGTGGAACCCTGCCCCAAGAACTGGATGGGAAGAAGGAGCAGCATGGTTTTCTAGAACAGGGGCAGGGAGTTTGCCTAAGTGTTGAGGGCTGGCTCTACTCAGCTGGCACAGCACTGGCTAGGAGAGGATGTGGTTTGAAAACTAGACACTCTGTGTGTAAACAGGTGTGCTAGCTCTGGATTTGACTGCTTTTGGACTCCGAACTGATAAGTTTGTTGTTTTTCTCATTAAAAAAGTTACACAATCTGAGACAAAGAAAATTACAGGACTGCTTCATGTTTCACCCAGAGTCAGTGGACCTTGGGCTCCTACTAAACCATTTGCCAAGCTATAGGAGGATTTCCATGTGAAGAGATAACTGGATTCCTAGCCTCTAAGGCCCAAAGGAATAATTTTCACAAGACAGGTGGGTATTCTGTAAATCCTAGACTGCAAAATGCAGAATGTGTGTGGGGACCTTGAATAAAATGTTCTCTCTTTTATCAACAAGGAACTGAGCTTGGATGTTCTACAGAAAAAAATAAATCCCATTAAGACCATACAACAATAATGGTAATGGATGGGACCCTTCATTAGCTGATGAGAGAAATAACAGATAACAGCTATGGAATGGAAGTCTCTGTCCCTAGAAATAAACCAACATTGTTTTCACAACGGCAGAAGATACCCCAGCTACCGGCAAGATACATTTCTCCTTTTCTGAACAGAGGGTTTGCACTTAGCCATATGTTAACTCAGAGGATGACAGCTCACAGAAAAATTGCATGAGATAGTTAAAAAACAGTAACAGGGAACTGCCTGCTGGATTGTTATGAAGAATTGCTGTGAGAAAAAGTTCATCCTGCTAGGCATTTCCAGGAGCATCAACGTTCAGCTGCTCTCCCATTCTAAAACTACCTAGGAATGCCAGCTGCCACTTTTGCTAAGTGGTGTTGGAACAGATTCAGCCATGGCAGGGGTCATGTACAGAAAGCATGTTCCTTCTCACAGGTACGACACCAAATGCCTGTGCTTTGCAAATACAGCAACAGCAAACTTAAAAAAAACCCAAAAAACAAAAAACAAAAAAACCCCCAAAAAACAGAAAAGAAGACTGGGAATGCAGATGGAAAGGAAGAACAAGAACAGAAGTATTCTTAGTTTGCTCTCACACGTGAAATTCTCAGATAACCTGCATAAGTACTGGTTCCAGGCAAGCCTTAAAGATGTAGTTACTTAACATCACAGAAAAGAAAATCCTTACCCCACCAGCACCGCTGCCGCAGTCAGGCTTGCTCTGCTCACTACTGGAACATGCACTCAGAGCTAGTTTTCCTGTGTGGAATTTGTAGGCAAATCGTCTTAGCCCAATTAGTAATTCACAGTGCATTTGGAGGAGAAACCCTGAGGGCTTTCCTCTTTGTTCCAGAAGGTAAGATCCACTGGGCAGGGATGGATGCGGGTCCTTTCCCGCAGATGGAGCCCTTTCCCCAGCGAGCAGCCTCAGCTCCTTGGCTAAGCCCTGGCCCGGGGAATTCCGGGCTGCAGCATAGGCGGGCTTCAGCTGCTCCTTCTCTCGGTTTTATCAGACTGGCATTTTATTTTCACGCCGGCACATTTGCATGAAATGAGCTGGTTTTATTAGCCAGTTCCAGGAGAAGCTAGGATGGTGGGGAACTGTAGAGAGAGAAGCTCAGTACTAGCTAATAGGGGATCAGGATCACAGGGGGAATTAAAAAGAAGTATGAAAGCAGAGTTGTCAAGTAACTGTTTGTTGGGGCTTTTTGTTTGTTTTTTTTTATTTTCCAGAAAAAAAAACATTCTGCAGGAACTTGTAAAATCTGACTGTAATTTGATCCCTTTTCCTATTGTTACCTACTGAAAATTAGCCCCTAACCATCCTGCAAGACTCATTTATGGATAACTCTGTACTTGCCCAGGTGAGAGGAGTGGGGTGTGTATGCCATTCATGCAAGAGGGAAAACTGAGTGGTTGAGTCCAGCCAGCCAAGATTCCTGGAAAAAGCAAACACAAATCTGCAAATTAATTTTTCCCTAAAACACTCAAATTTTCAAATTTGAAATTTTGTTTTATCCTCAATTAGGAAAAAACAAATTTTAAAAATCCTCACAGAGTAGAGCTATACATCCAAATGAATCACACTAAACGCAGTAAAGTGATTCATGCTGATGAACTCCAAATGTTTTATTTGGAAGCTGGTATCTTTTCATTGAATTGTTTTTAAGTGGTTTTTGTTCAAAGAATGGAGACACTTTTTGGAGGGAAGCTGGTCAGGAGACAGGTCGGACTTGGAAGGAAGGGAACATAACACAGATTTTATCCAAGCCAAAATGAAAACTTCAGCATTTAAAAAAAGTTTTAAAATCATTTCGAAAATATTTTGGTTCTGTGTCAGTGAAACTGATCTAATTTCACAATTCATGGAGAATTAAATAGTTTCATCTTAAAAAAAATTTTTTTCAAGAACAAACCCAGAAATATTTTTGATCCCAAAACACCCCATTTCTCCTAGCGATTTATGAGAATGGAGTCTGATATGTACTATAGCTTTTAACCTAACACTGTTGTGACAATATGTGGCTTTATATAGGGGATTTTTTTGGAAAAAAAAAAAAAAGAGAAAATTTGCAACTGCTGCAATTGTAACCAAGTAGATGGAGATGAAATGAGGGGCAGAAAAAATGACCAAGACTTGGCAAAAGCACTCCAATTCAAATGCTGAAATCAGGCAAGAAATGTAAAAAAGGAAAGGAGAGGGAAAGAATTGGAAGAAATGCAATCTTCAAATTAAAAAGACCAAATTTCAAAAGCAAGTGAAGACACAAAAAGTGAATGGGATGACAAGAAGTGCAGGGAAAGGGACCAAAGCTTGGCCAGTTAATCCTCATTGAAATAACAAGATTTCGGTCCTTTTCCCAGAAAGGGAATGAAATCATGACATTTGAGAACGAAGTTGAATAAACACTCTGGAAAGGAGTGGTTAAGAGTGCAATTGCAAAAACTGAGAAGAGAAGGTAGGCATGGAGTGATTCCAAGCAAATGGACTGAGATGAAATGAGGGGCAGTGAAAAGGACCAAGAGTTGCTAAAATGACTTGAATTCAAATCCCAAAATCAAAGAAAAAATGTAAATAAAGAGAGAGGAGGAGAAACTACAGCAATGATAACTTAAAATCAAAACAGGAAAAATTTTGAAACCAAGTGAAAACCATAAAAGAGAATTGGATGACTAGAAGTCCAGGGACAGTGACCAAAGCTTGCACATATTCATTGAAATAATAATATTCATTGAAACTGCAAAAATTTCTTCCCCTTCCTGAATGGAAAGTCTTTGTGGACTTCCCTCCAACCAATTCCATTCCAGAATCTGGTAAAAATCTGATCCGGGTTTTCCATTCAACCAGCTCCATTCCAGACTCCGGGGAAAATCCGGTCCGGGTTTTACCTCCAACAGACTCCATTCCAGAAATGTGCCGAAGTTTGCCCAATTAATCCTCATTGAAATAGCAAGATTTCGTTCCCGTTCCTGAAAGGAAGACTTCAAGATTTTGATTTCATTCCCGTTCCTGAAAGGAAAGTCTTCCTTTCAGGAACGGGAACGAAATCCTGTATTTGGAGAACAAAGTTGAACAAATGCTCTGGAAGGGAGATAGGAGCAAAAAACCGGGCTGTGGGAAAACCAGAAAATTTGAAACTGCAGGGATTAGCAGCAAATGGCCTGAGATGAAATGAGGGGCAGTGAAAACGACCCAAACTTGCCAAAATTACCCCAATGGAAATCCTGAAATCAGGGAAGAAATGTAAATCAAGAGAGAGGTGAAGAATTGGAAGAAATGAAATCTTCCAAAGGAAAAGTAAAATTTCCGAAACTAAGTGGAAACCATAAAAGTGAATGGGATGAAAACAAGTGCAGGGAAATGCACGGAAGCTTGCCCAATTAATCCTCACTGAAGTCTTGAAATCAGAGAACAAAGTCAAACAAATCCTCTGGAAAGGAGATAGGAGCAAAGAACCGTGCCATTGAAAAAAACGAGAAAACTGGAACTGGAGGGATTCGCAGCAAATGGCCTGAAATTAAATGAGGGCCAGTAAAAAGGACCAAAATTTGCCAAAGTTATCCAAAAGGAAATCCTGAAATCAGGGAAGAAATGCAAATCAAGAGAGAGGACAAGAATTGGAAGAAATGAAATCTTAAAAAAAAAAAAAGGGAAAATTCTGAAACAAAGTGAAAATCATAAAAGTGAATGGGATGACAACAAGTGCAGGGAAATGCAGTTAAGCTTGCCCAATTAATCCTCATTGAAATTTGAAATCAGAGAACAAATTCGAAGAAACCCTCTGGAAAGGAGATAGGAGCAATGAACTGCGCCATTGAAAAAACTGAGAAAACTGGGAACTGGAGGGATTAGCAGCAATGGCCTGAGATGAAATGAGGGGCAGTGAAAAGGATCCAAACTTGCCAATTAATCCTCATTGAAATTGCAAGATTTTGTTCTTTTTACAAAATAAATCAGGATAATCTTTCTTCATGGTATGATGATAGAAAAGACATTTCTACCTCTTATTTTAATAGGCAGTGTTGGTTAGCAACAAGAGCTGATACTGCCTTCAACGAGTATCCCAAACACTGCAAGTAAGCAGAAGCATTTATCATTTTCACATGAATTGTTCAACTTGGGTAATGATCCAGGATGACTCTTCTGCAGTAAAACATTCATGCACAAATGTAAATTAAGTTCATGCTGTCATCAGCTGCCAGATTTTTCCACACAAACCAGCCTTTACTTGCAAAAGGTATCAACTCTTTTAGCTACCAGGAAAAAAAGAAATTATTTGGGGGATAACATTTGGGGGATAGCTTTCAGCATTTAATAGTGTGAAATTGTGCAAAGCAGGGCTCAACTCCTCTTTTATATATGCAGTTAATGCTTTATAGTAAAATCTTCCTAGTTAGGCCTTTTGAGTCAAAACTTAAAAAAAAAAAGAAAAAAGATAAGAAAAAAGTAAGGATTTCTGAGAGAACTTCAGGGCATCTCCTAGGTGGAGAGAAAATTTTAAATCAAAATGAAGCAGGTAGGGTGTAAAAGCCACCACAGAAGTAGGGAAATGAGGTAGGAAAACAAATCAACAAAGCAAAAATACCTAGGGAAAAAACAACAGACAGAACAAAGAAACAATTTAATAGCAAGTTATTTCGTACTGAAAAACAGGCAGCAGTGTAAATTGCCACTACCTGGTAGAACATCATGCAGGAATAGAAACCCAGGATAACACTTGCAAACCCTTAAAGGTAAGCTTATGTTCGAGTGTGCTGCAGACAGATGTCATGCAGCTGCTGGAACCTGTGCTGCACTCCCCACTTCAAGAACTCATCAGGGCTTCAGGTTTTCATCCCTCCCTCCCTCTGACCACCACTCACCTGGGATGTGCAGAAGAGGAAAGAGAGGGGACACAAAGACCTCCCGCAGTTCGCCGTGTGGACATCCCCAGCTACGGGATGAGGTAGGGCTGTCCCAGCCCAGGCTCTGGCACAAGCCCTGCAGGTGTTGCCTGACACCATCCCTCGAGGCAGCCCTGCAAGGCACACCGAGCTGCACACCACCCCCAGCATGGGGCTGTGCAGGAGCCTGGCTGTGGCCACCAAGTGTGGCTGGCTCTGGGCTGCTTCCTGCAGCCCTCAGGCCCAGCATGAGGGGCTGTTTCTCCAGCAGAACCAAAAGAAGAGCAGGGTTATAGCCTCACAACTGTTCTAGGTATTAGGATGTTTGCAGGGAGACTTGTCACTGTGAAGCAATCTACACATTTCTGGATCTATGACACATTTGCAGGTTTACATTAACTCCTTATTTACATTAATGAAGGCCAGAGTGTTGGGAAAAGTGTTACAGTAGAGGCTTAATTTAGTTGACAAAACAGAGGTACTGGATGCCATTAGAAATGTACAAGGGTATCTGAGACATCCATGGAAGGCTGGTTGGGATGACAGTCCCAAGTGATTTCTAGGCTGTGACTCTACATCCCTGCTTCTTCAGCTGGGGATGAAACCAGTGCCACAGTTTGAGATGACTTCACCTTTCAAATCCCAGAGACCTTCAGCAAAGCCCAGGCGGTAGGAGCTAAGATGTTTCAATTTTTTTCTTTTTTTTCTTTTACTTTTAAACATCAGAAACATTTTGGTTTTGAAAAGAAAGCCCAAACTGTCCTTTCTTCAAGAATAAATATTTGCACAAAAACTGCGGCAGGCAGCAATACAAAATGATCATATCCTCACATGACAGTAATTTCTATGCTTCCCTGCATAGTCAATAATTTGTGGTTTATTTTTTGTGTGTTTGTGGCCCAGCCTGTCTGACCTTAACCACAAACATTTTCCTGATAAGTTTCAGAAGCATCTTTGCCCAAGGAAGGGGAACTAAAGGCATTTGAGATGCCTGATGGCATCTGCCTGGCCTCCCTCTGCCAGTGCAAAAGGGCACAGATCTTCCCCAGGGACTGTCATCCTAACCAGCCTTCCATGGATGTCTCAGACACCCTTGTACATCTCTAATGACATCCAGTACCTCTGTTTTGTCAACTAAATTAAGCCTCTAACACTTTTCCCAAGACTCTGGCCTTCATTAATGTAAACAAGGAATTAATGTAAACCTGCAAATGTGTCACAGATCCAGAAATGTGTAGATTTCTTCACAGTGACAAGTCTCCCTGCAAACAGCTGCTCTGCACTGATATAATTTTCCCCCAATATGAGTCTACATTTACATTAATCTGTAAAGGTATTACTGGCAGAACACCTTATTAAAAAAAGAAAGGGAGGCTGAGATTACACAAAAAGAAGTAGCTATCAATGACCCTAGAGAAGAATCAGAATATAGTTAAATATTAGTGGTATTTTTTCTACCTTTTTTCATGCACTAAATGGGCAAATTAAGCAAAGTTCGTAAACACATGAAGCATTGCCACCCTGTAGGCAAATTTTGTGGAGAAAATTAAATGAAGCCCAAGAGTTTCAAATAGTGTCTCAGTACTCCAAGGTCAGCACAGTAATTCTGTATGCACTTTCTTTCATTTTCTTGGTATACCATGGGTGACTTCAGTCCTTATTCAAAGCAAGAACTTGATCCTCTCATACAGCCATGGTTTCCTATTTTTCTCCATGTTTCCCTAAAAAATTTGTTTAAGAAAGAGTTATGTTCTCCAAAACTCAGGTCTTGGTTCGGTTGTGCACATTTGGGGCATTTGTCTGAAAACCTGAGTGTACCTTGACATTCAGCCATGAGGAGAATGCGCTAATTTTTTCCAATCTTGGCAAGACAAGCACACTTAAATCAAAACAACTTAGTCATATTATGAAAGCTGAGACCCTTGCAAATTTATATTCCTTGCTGTGTTTGGGTATTTGTGTGGGCCCAGGGCCAGAAGTAGGCAAAGGGTTTGAAGGAGCAGAGAAGGGACTCTGTGTTGCTGATTTGGAGATAATTTCTGCCTCCTCCAGATGAGTCTGGGAAACATGAGCTGGCACTTGGTGACAGTAGTTTCTGTCAAGTGTATATTCATTGGTTGTCCTTCTAGGCATCTAAGGGAGATTTAATTCTGATGCCAAACATCACAGCCAGTTTGACCTGAGTGGTCAACTGCCCTGATACAGCTGCTTGTGTCTGACACGTGGCAGGCCTTGCTAAAAATTAATAAAAGGAACCAGGAATGCTTAAACTTCTTTGAATGAGCAGAGGCTCTGGGCAAATTCCGGTCTTGATTAGAAAGATGCAGTTTTACAGAAATCAAGTGGTTTCTTCTACAGAAGAAATTCTGTAGAATTCTTCTACAGAATTCTCCCTGTAGATAAAAGGAGTGAGAGAGACCTGGAAAATCTCTGTCTCTGAGACCAGCTTCCCAAATTACAGGAGGTGGAAATAGCACAAAATGCTTTCCTTCCCCTGCTCTCTCTTCGAAATAGACATGCTCTTATTGCAGCCTGCAGTAAAAGGGCTTAAATATGCAGAGTACCAAGCCCTCAGCAAAATTTCAAGTGCCTACTTTCATGAAAGTCAATAGATGAGAATCTTAGCTCTTGAGTGGATTAAGTTTTCCAGTCTGAAGCACAAGGATTTCAGAAAAGAGGGCGATGAAAATACTTGATTTGGAGAACCTTGAGCAACTCTGAATAAAGGCATTGCAAACAACAAATGAGTATGTGCTCTGTGTCACGGATCTGCTGAGACAGATACCAAAATATGAAAACAGCTGCTGACAAAAAGGTCCATGTAGCTGAAGAGTCTGGCTGACTGTAGCCAAATCCAGATGCCTAGAGAAGCACAAGAATAGAGCAAGCACATTTTCCCAGCATAGCCTGCCAGGCTCCACGACTTGGTGCCTCAGACATTTCCTAAGCCAGAGGTTGTCTGTTGTATTTAATAGCTGCACACACGCTTTTCCTCCACAAACTCGTCCAGTCTCTTCTTAAATGATGTGAACATTTAGCATCCACAACACTCCATGGCAGGGGTCTGAGGCTTTAACAAATGGCAAACAAAGAACCACTCTAATTTGCTATGGATCTCTTACCTACTGGTTTCACTTGATGCCCCAAACTTCTTTTTTCCCCACTATTATTCATGGTAAATGTTCAGTCTCTTCATCCATTCAGCCATCCATGATTACATGAGTTTTGTGTCATGTGTCACATCTTACCATAGTTAACTCTTTTTCAGACAAAGCATCCTAGCTCACACTGTTATGCCAGACACAGAAACCATCATTCTCAAAAAAATTTTGGTGCCTCCAGCTCCACAGGCTGACAGGTTTCCCTTGAATTTATCAAATCTTTGGATTTCTCATAGAAAAGCTGTTTTGGTTCTTTCCTACAGCTTCCTTTATCCATGTGCTCACTTCATGTAATCTTTATGATAACTTCAATTTACCCTTCAGCTTCACAGTACCACATTTGACTCCCACAGGAGAAAATATCTTATAAGCAAGACATTACACATTACCACTTGCAGTTCAGCTTTCAGCCTTGAATTCCTTTGCTCTATTTACTGGGAATTTTGATGCAATTATTCCGTGCTTTTTCTTATTTCTTGGCATGGAAAGGGACTGCTTTGTCATGCTCTCAAATCTAAGCTGCCAGAGATTTATGAACTCCAAAGTTCAGACTGCAAGGCCATCTTGTGTCTTCATCAATTTGTCTTACAAAAAAAGTAGACCAATGTTAAGAAATCAGATACCCCTCTGATCTGAAGATAAGCCATTCTCAGTGTTTTTGGATAAGGTTCCCCTACAAAGGGTAAATACCAAGCAACTCTAAAAGGCCACTACTTAAAAAAACCCCAAACCAACAAAAAAAACCACCCTTCCCTTCTCATTTTACAAAAATAAATTTAAGAGCCTGGAGTCTCTCTTAACATGTCTCTCTGTTGCATCTTCAACAACCTCCCCTTAGCTTATCAGGACATGCTCACCTCAGCCTTGTCACAGCTCCTTTTGCTGCTTCTGAGCAGTCCCTGCTCTGTGTAAACTCCGGAGAAAAATCTGTCCAGGTTGGATGCCAGGAAAGCCCCTTCTGCTGAGTGTTTCTAGGAGCTCCTGACCCCTTTCTTCAGCTTCTGTCCTGGGTTTATGACAGGCCTTCATCAATCCCTGCAGTATGGATACCCCACCAAGCAGACTTGGTAACTCCTGTAATACTCTTGTAACTCCAGGCTTTTAGGAATGGCATTGGAGTGACCTGTGTGCCAAACACCTGACTGAGGCCCGGCATGCCTCAGGGCACTCCAGAGGCCCTGACTGGCCAGAGCTTCCGTACCTCTCCAGCCTGGATCCACAGGGAAGGATGGCATTTCTTTTTCCTTTTCACTGATGGGCTGTTGACAGTGGGGTTGTTGATTTAAGACTGCAAGTCCCCCTGCACACACAACCATGCAAATACTGTGAATGCCCCAGCAGCAAGAATGTACTGCTGCTAAGCATTTGCCAGGTTTTCCATTGCATGCCAGGCTGTTTCAAGCAGATATACTTCTGGGATATTCTTCTCCATCCTGAGAGATCAAGTAACCCTGCATAGCTCTGTGATTACTGCCAAATGCCAGGCACTTGCTTGCTTGAACTTTCCTTTCCTTCTGGTCCTCTGGAAAATGCAGCAGGTCCCACCACAGTGGCACCACTGCTCTCCTGCCTGTGTGAAGGGAGAGCTATTTGTGGTGAGCAAATCTCAAGAAAAGGAAAAGGGAGAAGCAACCACATTTCAGAGGGAACAACAGCAGGGATTCAGGTTTCAGCACTAGGAGAAGCTGTCAGCCCAACTAGGGAAGTGGCAGCAGCAGAGATGACACTCTTGGCCAGTTCTCACAAAGAGGTGGCCATTGCAATGGCTCCCCAGATGTCAGCTGATGAGAAAGAGAGGGAGGACAGGAGGTTGTTGGAGCTTAAAAAGCAAAACACCAGAAGTTCACAGTCACTTGGGGCACAGATACAGAAAGTCTGGGTAATTTCTCTGCTGTTCAGGTACAGGAATACAGTGCCAGAGAGAAAAAAAACCCAGTGGTGCTACCCCAGCAGTGTCACTGAGGTACGACCTAACCATATACATCATGACAGATGTATACCTGATTTTCTACTACACTACTTTAACAAAGAGGATTTTAATGGCTTGATTATGCAGACCACTTTCCCTCAGCTGATTCACCTTGTAGTTCCACATATCCCCTAAAGAAAAAGCATCAGAAAGCATAATATTTACTGACATTTGTGCATGGACTTCCCACCTCCATTGAGAAACATCAGCAAGATTTGGCCACTGAGTAACTTGTAGTCAATCCCCTCAGTTAATCACCTGGAATGCCTGCCAAGTAAATGGCCTTACTCATCCTAATAATACTGAGACATCCATCATTTGAATTATCCAGTACTGTGGAGGTGGAATACCTCAGACTGTCACAGGAATTTATATAACTCTATGAGGACAGAAGAAAAAAGGAAAGGACAGCATGGAGGAAAGGTCATGCCTCTACTACCTTGCCCAAAGCAGGAGTTGTAGTTAGAGTTTGGTCCTGTCATTGATGCCAAATAAAACAGAAGATGCTTCATGCAGTTAAGCAATAAATCACTACAAAAGTACTGACACTGCTAGGGTGGGTATTTTAAGAGCCACAGCAGCCACAACCCATGAAGATGAAGGCTCTGACAATTGCTATGTCACAAACATCATGTTAGTCCATTCTATTTCCATGCTGAAATGCAGGCAGTCACTCTGCAGTGACATGTCACAAAAGGCCCATCAACAATTGTAATACCACACGAGATACATGACCATAAAGCAGTGAAATAGAATGTAATTAAACTCCAGAAATAAGCCCTGTTCTTGAAAGTATTTTCACAGCATACAACAACAGATCAGGAACAGACAACTAGGACAAAACTGGAGTGTCAGAAAAATAGAATTTGTTCTAAATATTTAGAAATATTTTTGCTGTTGTCCTGATAAAGGCTTGGGATATATCCTTTATAGGACAAGTGATTGAGATGTGAAAAAACTTGATAAGGTTTAAATTAAATTAAATTATAAATGATACATTAAGCTACACTTATTTTTCATAGCTAGAAATTCAATTTTTGCAAAGCTCTGATGTCTGTCTGCTGAGGCAACTGTGTGAATGAAGTTTACTGAAGAAGTAACAAAACGTCTCAAGAACGGCCATTTACTTGATTTAAAAAAAGCGTATTTTAAGAGCCATCAAGGATAGACAATGAAACGTGAAACTGTTAAAACATTCCTTTTGGCACAGATCCCTCTCTGCATTCTTTCTCCACTTTGCAAGATGACTTTTTCCATTTCTACCATTTGTGTGAGCTTGAGGCTACAGCATGCAATGTTTCTTTAAAAAACAAAGGAAAACTAATCTATTCAAACCCAAAGAACACAGTAGCTTTAGTGCTATAAGGAATGGCTAAGATTTCTGTTCTGCATTAAAAGTAGCAGGGTCATTTATAAAAGCTTGGGGGGGTTATTTGTTTTAAAAGATCCCTCCTGGTTCCTCCAGTTCTTCCTCCAATGCCCATTTAGTAACTTTTATATTGGCTTAATCAGGCATATCTATGGCCAACTCGATTGTTGCACTCATAATATTTTTTAAATTTGCATTAGCAGAGCCTACTTGGAAAAGATTGCTACTGACTAGTTTAAATATCAGTTGTGCCTATGTGATCATCCAGACAACAAGGGAAAAATGACCTGATGTTTCTATCCAGTTTTCACAGAACACAAAGATGGAGAAAAAAGCCTGCTCTGAATCCGTGAACCAGGGTGCATGAAAATAATGAAAAATCCCTCAGCTATTTTACAGAGAAAATGGATTTAATCTGTTTAATAGCATGCAGTAATGCTGTTCAGTCAAATGTATTTTTGTCAGGCTGAGTTTGAATTCTGCTGTCTATTGCCTGGCAGTAACTTGAACCCACGATCATAATGCCCTTTAACAGTCCTCAAAAATGGCATGAGTCTGGGTCCACACCTTTGCACCTTAGCAAAGCTGAGCAGCTGGTGTTGCTGAAATGCAGTTCCTAAGAGGAACAGACCTCACAAACCTGCCTTCCTTGTTCTTCTCACCAGGCTACTTCACACAAAGGTGTAAAGGCAGGAAAAAGACACTGAGGCTGACAATCTCTCAGACCTTCATATACTGGTAAAGCTATATACTTCTGCTGGTAAAGACTTCCAGCAGAAGTATATAGTATATATTCTGAGAATATATACGATATAGAATATAAGTATATTCTATATACTTATATTCTACAATATAGAATATAAGTATATTCTATATAATATATATTCTCAGAATATATATCTATAAAGGAAAATATTGGATGCACTAGATGCAAAACTACTGCTTTATTTTTGGTTTCAAACTTGAGGTATCCTCACTGAAACAGTTTGTAAGCTTTTCTCAGAGCCTGTGCCAAGGGAGCGTACTGTATTTAAATGAAGTTCAACTAATTTTCTTCATGTTTCTTTTCCTACCCCAAACTTCATTCTTCACTATTTACTTCCTCTGGCCCAACTCTCCCTGCTCAACCAGCCATACAAACCCAGCTCTCTTAACCCCAGTCCCAGTTTCTTTGCTGAAAATCATTCAATCATCTCAGTCCCAGTCCCCCTTGCCCAGGAAATCTCCTTCATCCTTCTCGTCCCAGTTCTCAAAACCCCATCTTTCAACCCTGCCCTGACTTTCCAGGCAGCTTCCATATAATTCAGGTAATTTCCTCCTTCACACTGCCAGAGTGATAAATGTCTCATAGCTTTGCCAAATCTCAGCCTTGCCAGACTACAAGCTCCAAAGGATCTGAGCATGTCCCTTTTCTCCCTGGTAACAGAGCTAGAGAGGTTCAAAGGCATGTAATGCAGCTAAATTTAGGTGAAACTTACTGGGACATCAGGAAGACACATCCTTGTCCCAAAGCTGACCTCCTGGCAAGGCTCACACTTCCACTCTGAAGGCCTTAGAGGAGATGAAGAGCAATGGACCATTTTCAAAGGAAAGGTTATCTGGAGTTTAACATGAGCAAAATGACATTTTCTCCAGCTTTATTTACAGAACCAGATGAACCATTTCAACTAACATTTTCAAAGCCCAGCATGGGAAGTTTCAGCATGAATAGCTAAACTGACAAAATTACAAAAAACTAAGGGTAGGTTACTTTCCTGGGGAATGCTGGGGGAAGAGGAGCCATGCACCAACTCTGTCAGAGAACTTTTCCCCTCTAACACTGGCAGCTGAGGGGCAGCCAGCCTGCAGTCCAAATAATCACTGTGTTTCTTTTTAATAAGAGTTTGGACCTGCTTCAAGCCTAGTGCTAAAATTAGATATTTTACTAGCTTTTTAATTTTTCAGTTCAAAGTCTAGAAGTTTTGAGAAACCGCATAAGCCACTACTGAAGGTTTCCGTCTGGACCACAGTTCTGAGTTCAAGACATGCAAGAGAAGCTGTTTTGCATTCTGTAGGGAAACCAGATGAGCACAGCTCAAAGAGGCAAAAGTGTTGCACTTCTCATCAGTTTCATGCTGCTAACAGGAAAAATACAGTTCTACTTTTTACAGAAGCCAAGGGAAGGATGAATACCTATACACAGAGTTTTGGCTATAATCACAGTGCATGGTAGTTTAAATGTGCCTTTTCTAAGAGACCCCTCTCTAGAGGACACAAATGATTCCAAAGACATAAACAACATGCCAGCCTGACTGATGTGATTCATTGCTGCCTTTCTTTGATGAGATCACCATATGCTACTGCAGAGCAGAAGAAGCCTCAGTGCCTGAGCCTGAATTTTATGGTTCAAGAATCACCTAAGTTTTCACTCAGGAAATTTATAGTCTTTGCTAACCCTAAACTAGAAGACACATCAGTCACACATTGCAACCTTTCCAGCAAACTCAGTTCCATATGCACTATTTTAGTTTTTTCCAGTGCAGTTTTTTCCAGTATTTTCTGGTTCCGCCATTTTGGAAATAGACAGGGGAAATAAGGTTAAAAGTCAAATCAGGCAAGCTGCATCAATAACTTAAGTTCTTGAAATAAGTAGCAGTCTCATAGTACCAACTCAGATCATGTAAGACTATGTACTTAAAAACATTTGGCTTAGAAGAATTACCTTTATTAACTTTCCACCAGTGCCCCCCAGAGAAGGGTTTCTAGAGCATTCAAAAGGCAACACTGCTCTAGTAAGTGCTCTACCCTTTCATTCATTCCATTTTACTTTTCTCATCAAATATGTTAACATGCCTTTAAACCAATGCAGAGGCCTTCCTGAAATTTTTACACTTTTTCTTATATGTTGTTTTTTTCTTTTACTTACACTTCTAGTTTCCATATGAGGAAAAACAAATTTTAAAGAGAGAGCTAGACAAGGTCGAAATCCATAATAATTTTTCCCTCTTTTAATAGTCATTCACCTACCTGATGGGTTGATATACTCAATCACCCATCTACTTTTCGAGTTTTACAAGTATTTAATCTTTTCTTTTTCACTAGCAGTTAATCAGTTAGTGCAAATGACGCTGCATGCTCATCAGTTACCAATATATTGCTTTATTTCTTGGTAGCAAATTAAGGCTTTATAGTGAGATTTGTACAGTACAGGCCAATTTAAACATTAAAAACTTTAAAAACCATGTAGCACTATTCACTCAATTTAACATAGCCAGAAAAGTAGCTTTTTTTTTTTTTTAATAAACAATTAAATGTTACTAGTGAGGCCTTATGTTTCATGAGTGCAAATGGCTCAAAATCCCACCATCCTCAGGGCTCAACATTTAAATTTCTTGAGGCCATTCTTAGATAAAGGATAAACAGAGAGTATAGCTGGCTCGGATATAATATACTGTATTACTTGCTGGAGAAGAATCTCTTATTTTAGAAATATGGAAAGGAAAACCAAAATGAAATTAACTGTCCAAGGGATGGTATCACTTCATATTAGTCACTGACCAGCAACAGTAGCAATAACAAATTTGTTTTCCATGGCTCTCTTTGCTTTTGTATAATTTAATTTATAATTCAGAGCTGATGCCATCCTGTATATTAAAAAAAATCCAAAATTGGAGGAACATACATAAGTTACAGGAATTTTTGCAGCAGTAGGACAAGTTCCCTCTCCAGGGACATGTCCAAGCCATTGCCCATTTTTTTTTTTTCTTTTGCAATTTGAGAGAGTACTGTTATAAGTATTTCCTCAGCAGTTACATGTTTTTCTTGAGCATATTGATTTTCACTTCATACCACTGATTTTATTAGTGTTGTCTGGAGATGATGGAACTACTGCTTATGAAAACCAGACACAGCGCTTCCCTTCTTATGAGACATTTACAGCGTTTGAGCTGAGCATATGAATTCACCTGTCAGTCAGGCACAAGGGGCCTGCCTGAAATATCATCACCCCTCACGTGTCTGGCTTTCAGATCTGAGCATTACATGTGAAAATGCAGAGGAACAGCTGCCAAAAAACTGTGAAGAAAGTAACCATGAATCAACCACACACTCTGGGGAAGGAGCCAACAAGATGGGGGACTTCCAAAACACTCCTGCTCATGCAAGAGCAAGAGTGACCATGAGAGTACCAGGAGCTCCCAGTGTCACAGGGCAACTCTGCTGTTTAATTATTTGTAGAATGCAGCTGTATCTCCAGCCTAAGGGAACACACACAGCCAAAGTCTCAAAAAATCTAAATCTAATGTAACACTCCAAGCCCCTCTGTCCCCAGGGGTGTTATCTAACATCAGGCTAATGTTTTTGAAGATCAGGCATCTATCCTTTGAACTGGAAGGCCACAGAAAAGGGTCAGGTTTCCAAGTGTATTAAGGCACATACTAACTACCTCAACCCAAGTGCCTGGTTTGCCTGGGGAGCATCCACTGCAGTGGTGCCACAGCTGCTGAGAAGGTCCAGCAAAGGGACAAAGCCGGATTTTCTGGTGACAGCTGCACAGCACAGCAATTGGGACTGTCCCATGCAAGCTGCTCCACAATGCTTCAGAGCCTCTCTGCTGTCCTGCAGTACTATTTCAGCTTGTTGCAGAATTACAGCAGCTTCTCAGGCTGGTTTGCTGGCTTTTCCTTTTGCCAGGCCAATATCTCATTTGTTCTCCTTCATTCAGGTGAATACATCACTGCTTATCAGAGCCAGAAGTCCCTAACTACTACCAGAGGGTAGTACTACACATGCAGGAGAGGACAAATTTAGAAATGAAGGCAAGTAGCGATGATGCATGAGTGACCTGGAGGTGGGCTTCCCCAGAGAATCCATGCCATGGGCACAATTTCCAGATTCACTCTGCAGAAGTGCTCAGAAATGGCCAGCAGGTCTTATTCTGCCTCAAATGAGTATGTTTAAGAACATTACCCAGTATTTCCTGAGGGATTACAATGGATGACTACCAAAAAGAAACTACTTGGAGACAAGAGGATGCTTTACCAGCCATACTGGAAAAAGTTGGGGAACACAGACACAATATTGCATAGTGAGCTTCATGAGCACAGCTAGAATTCAGATGTATTTGACACAGCTTAGTAGCATTTCCAAAGGAGGGATCATGTGCTATTTCCTTTGGAGGCAGCTACTGCAGCGTGGGACAAGATCATGGCTCTTATGGAAATGACACCCCACCGGGGATGCTGAGCACTCATTGCTTTTGCATTAAGGCAGCCTCTCCACAGAGACCCACAGCACCTTAAAAAGTGATCATACAAAAAGCAAACAAAACAGTCCTCTAGAAACCCCCTTTACCCATAAGGTACAAGAAAAGCTGACTCCCGTGAGCGACAGAAAAGACAGCATTACTGAATATGGGAGTGTGTGTTTACACATCAGTGTTTTTAATACTGCATTGCAACGACAGGTGTGGGGTGTCCCTTCAGAAGAAAGCAGGATTGGTGTGCTCTATAATACAGCGCTTGCAATGTCGCTTAACAAATCGCAGAGCATCCACAGAGACTTCACAGTCCTGCACGTTCAACATCTGCAGGTCAAAACAGTTGGCAGCTACAATCTGCAGGCCTTGCCCGGTGATGCTCTCGCAGGATTTCAGGCTCAGGCGCTTCAGGTTGAAGCAGTTGAGGGCCAGGAACTCCAGGCCGGTGTCTGAGACCAGAGGGCACTTGCCGATGTCGAGCGATTTGAGTTTTGTGCAATTTTTGGCGAGGTACTCCACGCCGTGGTCCGTGATGCCCTCGCAGCCGCGCGCATTGAGGTAGCGCAGCTTGCTGCAGTACTTGGCGATGTATCGGATGCCCACGTCCGTGATGCGGCCGCAGTGAGCGATGCTCAGGTATCGCAGGCGCGACTCCAGCTTGGCGATCTCCCGCAGGCCGAAGTCGCTGACGAAGCGGCAGTCGCTGACGCTCAGCTCCTTGATGGATGTGCAGTAAATCATCAGGTAGCGCAGACCCTCGTCGGTGATGCGGACGCAGCGGCGCAGGTACAGGTGGGTCAGCTGAGTGCAGTGGGCGGCGATGGTGTGCAGTCCTTCGTCCTCCAGGACGAAGCAGTCTGTCATGTCCAAGTAGCGGATGGAGATTTGCTTCCCGTGCAAGGGAGACAGCTTGATAGAGGCTTCGCGGGTCAAACTGATGCACGTTACTTTGGAGCAGCCTAAGGGGAAAAACACAATGAGGTTAAGGAAGCAGTAAAAACAAATCACACAGCAGGACCAGAAAGGCGGGTGTGGAACCGTGTGCTGAACATGATGAAGGTATCCTCATGTTGCAAGAGTGGAATCGCCCTGACCAACTGCTCTGATTTGCTGTGCTGAGTCCCCACACCAGATGAAAGGAGAAACTCCACTGGAGTCAGTGAGGTTGCTTTGAGACAGCCCTGGAAAGCAACGGACTGATTTTGCCCATATCCCAAATGTGAAATGGTGCCCTGGGTCTATCTGGGGACAGCCTATGATCTGTCACTACAATATAAACCCAGTGACAGCTAGAGAAAAAGATACTACGTTACAACCAATGCAGTTTTTTGATCAGTCTCATTGCTGACTGGCTGAATTTGCAAACCAACATCAGAGGCTCTTTCACCATCCAAACTCATTATAGAAAACACAACCCTGCTCTCTTTCCCTCCCTTCCCTGCCCCAAGCATTTGGAGAACAGATGTGAATCCAGCCCCAAGCCTGCAATGTGGGAAGGATGCAAAACTATGGCACAACTGTGTGCTTGCAGAAGGGTGGAGATTTGGATAATCTAAGGAGAATGGGGAGAATTGTAGGAGCCAACAGACTGGTAAGGGCACATGAGGATACAGACAGACAAAGAAAAAGATTGCATCCAGTAAGAAAGTCTGGCCATGAATGGAGGTAACTAGACTAGAGGAGAAACACCAGATCCTGCAAGGAAAGACAAAGAACTAGATTAAAGGGAAAAACACACACGCAGACTTTCCCCATTTTCAACCTCCACTCATTGCATAGTGGAGAGTGAAAGCTTTTTTTGGAAAGTGTGGTTTCTGCTGCACTGCAAACTGGCAGTCTCAGGCTTCTTAGGGAAATTCTTAAGCTGTGCCAAGTTCAGCTGGGCACTTTGTATTAGCATAGCTAGAAACAGCTGCAAGAAGGGAGAGTTTACCCATTAGTGATTAAGGCCCAACAGTTTTAGCCATAAATGGCTACTCAGAGAAATTCTGCAGGTTATGCCCCCAGGTAGAAATAAAAAAACCTTTTCTGTATTGCTGGAACACTGGCTAAGCAGTATGAAATTACTTATAAAAAACAATGACCTTGGAGCTCCATGTGTCAGAAACACTGCAGAAATACTGCAGTGTGGAATTAAAGAACATGATGATGTATGGAGACTGCTTCAAAAACTTACATGGCCCAAAGCTATACCACTTGCTATTAGAGGTTGTCATTCAGAGGCTTAGTGGAAGACATGAATATGCTTCAGTTCTTAAAAGCAAAAAGGAAAAAAATCACTTGAGATAACCACGTGCATTCACACAAATTCTGTAAGAAGTGTGGGATGTGGACTCAAAACACTTTGCCACCTGCACCTACATTCCTACATTCATCATTTAAATTTATTCTGGATTTTTAATTTAGGTTTCAAATTTAGTTGAATAGATGTAAGGCCTACCTTAGGCCTCACACAATTAAATGGGCAAATTGCCCACAGGTCATGCAGAAGCAGGACCTTGAAGTATAACACTCTGTTCAACAAGCATCTTAAAACTGAATGCTATTTTATCTTCACTGTTTCAGATCCTTCTATGCTCTGGAGCAATCTCTGGAAATACTTTTGCCTTCAGGTATGTACTATATACACACCCGGTAACACAAAGGATTTTTCTAAATTAAACAATACAATACTAATGGTGTAAAAAAGTCACCTCTAGTACATTCTTTGACGTAGGTAAAACAAAAGGCATGAAAGAAGTTTCACAGAAGAATCTGGTACCTAGGCAGAGTTCTTCTGCACCTGATGTAGCTGCTGCTGTTGCATTTGGCTGATTGCTGAGGTTACTGGATTAAGAAGTCAGTCTGGATATTTTATATTCTGACCAGAATTCAATTTTAAATCTGGCTTAGTGAGAATGATGTATCCACAAGGCCAAGAAGAACATTTTGTCTGCTGAGAGTCCAAGAAGGCTTAATGACCATAATTAGAAAGCGAATGGGTCAGAAGTCTCACAGCAGGGCCGGAGTCACATACATCAGTTGTGTGATCACTGTTTAGTCAAGCTCAGCATTGACATGTCTAGTTACTTTGGCTACACTGTAAAACATTTCATGGGAAGGATATTCAAAACCATTTTACCAGAAAAGAGTCCACTCTGATATGGAACTGACTGATTTTTAGGCAAAATGACAGGTTCCTGGGTCTGCAACAATTTTTCTGTCCTAAATAATACAAAATGTAAAAATAAAGCTCTTGTAACAGGATTTTCCATAAAGTAAGTATAACTGATTTCTAAAAGGGAGAAGAAATGTCCAAACAGACTGAAAAACATATTGGCTAGAGTGTTAGATAATAACTTGCAGTCAAGCTCAACCAACTTCTAGCAATATCTCAGACCTGCCCACAAAGTGGATGCTGACAGTGACAGAACTTACATTGTGGAAAGCTCCTAAAGTTAATACAAACATCTGGTTTTGACATTAAAGATTTTGGTAAGTTTTTGCTGCCAAGTAGCCATCCAAGGGGAAAAAGGATTCAACTAGATGTACAAATGTGAACTGGGGTTTAATTATCTAGCAACTAGCATCGCCCCCCAATACACACCCCCACGTCCTCTTACTCAGTATGGAACCAAACCAGTGAAACACTTCAGCCCTGAGAATTCCTTGAGCGTGTAGGTGCAAGCCTTGTCCTCGTAACTACATAGAGAAGCAGGGAAAAATGGAATCCTCTTTCCAAAACATGCTCCAAAATTACCCACGTCAAAATGAAAAAAAGTGGACTCAAAACAAGAGCCTGGAGACTGATTATCCTCAATTCAAATGGTACATGCAGCACAAGCGACATCCAAACCCAAACACCCTGACTTCTGAGCATGTTCAAAAGCAGGATTTTTCCCTCA
Source organism: Trochalopteron elliotii (assembly GCA_024734555.1). Taxonomy (NCBI): domain Eukaryota; kingdom Metazoa; phylum Chordata; class Aves; order Passeriformes; family Leiothrichidae; genus Trochalopteron; species Trochalopteron elliotii. Next base: position 496,167 of record JANPWX010000072.1, read on the forward strand.
CATGCTCCAAATATAAAGATCAACTTAGAAAAAAAAAATAGAAAAGTAATTTTAATCTCATTGACGAGACAAAATTAAAGGGAAACAGGTATTTTGTTTGCTCTCTGCACACTATATACCAAAATGATGAGCTCTTAGGAATAGACGCTACCTTCTGGGTCTGAGAGTAAGAGAGTTGGGAAAACCACAAATGAAGATAGGCCCCAAATGAACCTATTTCAAGACCGGGTATCATCTTTTCCTTTCCCCTGCCTTTGAAAAAGTCACCTTTGTTCTATAGCACATCCATAAATAAGAACTGTGGACTAAAGCATTTTCAACCACTATAAGCCCCCAAGTACACTCAGGGTGTGAGCTTCAAAGCTCTAGGTCTAAATCAAACAGGTACATACATTTTCTCCTGGCACCGGAGATGCTTCAACCTGAACGTGTGATTAGTAATCCAGAACTAATGTCAGTGTGTACCAACAAGTAATTAATATACAAGATCACTGTGAATAGACTCCTGTGGAGTTCCATACACTCCTTATTACCTTGTGGTTTCAGAAAGCAATCACAAAAAGGACATAATTCTGATTGATTGATATTTTTTTGATGCCTTCCATGACATTCTGCCATCCTAGGAATGGGGTGAAAGAGTTGGATAAATCAGTTTAAAAAGACATAAAAAGGCAGAGAAAAGAATGCAAATCAGTGTACACCAGATAGGTAGCCTTCGAAAAAGCATCTGGTACCAGTGACTTGATAGCATCACCTTCTATCCCCTGTTGTTTAATCCCCTGTCTTCATCCTGCTTGTTGCCACTGGTACCTACCTCCGCAATGGGAAATCTGGTTCGGCTGATTTATGATGGCATTAGACTGATAACAGATGAGATCACAAAGTAAATGTTGAGCAGCAAATTTACTTCAGTGCTCTGCTTGGCTGCATCCTTTCCATTAAGTGCCAACCTATTTGCAGAGAGGAAATTCTGTGCAGCTGACCTTGGGAAAAAACATCTTGTTTCCCCAGAGCAGGCTTGAAGAAAACTGTCTAAAACATTTCTGCTGATCTAAACAGCTGCAATGGCAGCTTAAAAAAACAAAAAACAAACTAACAAAAAAAAAAACAGGAAGAGAAGAGAAAAAAGTTCAAGCTGGCTAAGTCTTGTTGAAATAGCAATGGAAACAAGGGGACCTTGAAGTTTAGCTAGGGATGACAACTGATATTAATACCCAGAAAAAAAGCCCAGCACTTATTCTGAGCTCCTCCTCAAGTCACTTACCAGACTACAGATATATTCATTACCTATATATAATCTACATATACATGTGTGTGAAAAAGATAAACCAAATTTTGCTGAAGTAACTAGGCTTTACCATATAACATAGCACTGACTGCAACATGGCCCCTTCTATGGGTACTTTGTGCAAAAATCTGTAATAACTTCTTGTGCCATTTGAACAGGCCATCTCTGCTAGCTCACTTCCTTAGGAAGAGGCCTGGACCCTCCAGAGGTGCTGCTGGCATTAGAGGCACTGAGGTTTTAGTGGTGCCTGTCTCACAGGTGCTCTGTTAGGAGACAGGCATTCCTACTTTGGAAGACAACACAGAAAAGATAAGCGTGCAGTTATGGAGTTTGACAAACATCAGAAGCATCTGTATTGGAAGATTCCCTGTTACCTGACACATCCAGGTGTTCCAGGTTTGGGCATAGTGACACGACATCGAAGACTGCCTCATTGGAGATGTTGTAACAGCCAGACACCTCCAGCCTCCGCAGTTCTGGGCAGCACTGGGCAATGGTGTAGAGTCCTCTGTCTGTGAGCCGCCTGCAGCCACTAACAATTACCGTCTCCAACATGAGACATACGTTGGGAGTATCCTGACAGAGCCTCCGGGTCAGCACTTTGAGAGCCCTGTCCACGTTGATTGTCTCGCCGGTCAGGCGAATAGTCCTCCAAAGGCGCGGGTCCCAGGCCAGGTTGTACCAGCGGCGGCACACGCGGGCACAGCGGCACAGCTGGTTGGTGGGCAGGAAGGAGAAGATCTGGATCATGGAGTGGTCGGGCAGCCGGTCTATGTGGGCCTGTTCCTTCTGGTGCTTGGATGCCAGCCGGATGAGAGGGTGGGTGAGACGGGTTGGAGGTGGCGAATGGACCATGGCCACAGTTTCCCCAGTGACTGAGGATGAAGACGTCGACGAACCTCTGCCATTTTGGAACCCAGGGGAATTCGGCGGAAATATTAATGCTGGACTGGGCGTGCTGAGCGTGCGCATGCTCAGGTCGGAATCTGGAAGATAGAACACACAATTTCAATGAGCACTGGACAGACACAGAGCCCTCTGCACAGCACAGCACCCTGCTAGCCCATTTGCTGGTGGAGTATGATGGACTTTGGGGTTTGTTGGGGGTTAAGCAGTCACTTCTGCCAGTGAGAGTGAGAAAACATATTTCAAAAGCCATGTCAGTAAAGGAGATGATGCAGTTCTGAGTCCTGAAGAGGAGACAGCAGAGGAAGGATTTTTTAAAATCCAAGGATTTTAATTCTTCATACTCTTAACTAAACACTGTAAAGAATTACTATGTTTGAGTCACAGGCTTTTTTTTTGGTAGAAAGTAACTGTCCATAACTTTGGCACAGCTGTGAGCTCTTAGGGGCATAGAATTTTGTGGTCCTTTACCTCTCAGCTCCTTCATCCATTCAGAAGAAGGCCAAAAAAGAGCTCACAAGGCAAATGCCACTTCCTTCACCAGATCTGGGCAGATAGGAAAAGCTCAACTTCATACACTTCTTTTCAATGTATCATCAGAGAATTTAATTTTTCAGTCATGCAAACTGAAACTCAGAAGTTCAACCAAGAGCCCAGTGACTAGTTCTTCATGTGCACACAGAAAACACTCCTTTCCAATCGACTAAAGTGAACTTCAGTTGGATTGGAAAAAAAATAAAGTCCAGAAAAGCAGCTGATGAAGAAACAGCATTCCTGGAAACTTGTTGGAGAATTTTTATACAATATGTACACACTTATTGCTAGGGATATTTGTCACACTGGAAGCAGTCAACTCAACTCCCCTCCCTGAAACAATTTGCTACTTCTTTACCTTCTTTAGTTCATTTTAGTGGCAAAAATCAGGCACAAAAATTGAGCTATTTCGCTACTAAGAAAGGTTACCTTTGCTGTAAGATTATTTCAACTGATTTTCCCTGTGTGCTGACATTGCCTACAAGTAATTTCCACTCCTGCTCCCAGTTTCTCCAAGCAAACCAAGTAAAAGACTGGAAGACAACTAAGATATAACTTTGATAGTCAAGCAAATACCATGGGCAATACATTTAGAGACTCAGAATATTTTAGCCGTATACTACACAAGATACAATCAGTGTATGAGAGATGCATGCTGCTGCTGAGCACACTCCCTCCACCTCAGTACTGACCTCAAGAGAAAGAAATTCTTTATAAAGGAAAGCTCCACCCAGAAATAAATACAGTGACCACAATTTAGTGGTTAGAATAACAAGTTTCACAGACAGACAATGTTTTTAGAGGACCAAGCTTTTCTCCACATCGCATCTCCTGCTGGCACCTCAATGTTCAGGCCTGTCAGGGAAGTGTACAAAGGCAGCCCCTTAAATAACACTGACTCTGCAGCTGTGTGACTGTGACAGCACAGATAGGGGCTAAGCAAGATACAGCCAGAAATATATTCAACAAACATGTCCACACCTGGATTTGGGCAGAGTTTTTAAATTAAGTATGTTTTTGGTGAATTTGATTGTTACACATAAACTTCCCTGTCAAGCTTTTACTTAGCCCAGCACAGGCCTGCTCTGATCTCACTACCTACAACAACAGCAACCACAGGCCTGTATTTTCACAGTGTGTCTGCAATGGAAAGAGGCACAAATATTCAGCTGAAGAACCCAAGACACAACACCCAATGGCTTGCTCAAGATCACCTAGCTGAGTTGCAGAGATCAAAAGCATCTTCTCACACCGTGGAAGAAAAACCTAGACTACCCAGCTCCTTCCCTCTTTCTCTTCTTCATCTTGTTTTACTTAGAAACGCACTGTTCCAGCAAATGAAAGGAAAGAACATTTTCCTCAAGGCTTCTGAGTCCGTGCTATGGTCATGTGGTTCTAACACAGGGATTTGTGTATTTATGAGCAAGAATAGTATCTTCATGCTGAGTGGGTTTTGCAGACACCCTGCTCCCTTTGAGACCTCCTAATATCCCCCTGGCAGCTATTGCAAATAATTGCATTGAGGAGTGTTATTTGTAAGCATCTGGTATATGCTGGTATTTTAAAAATGAGATTTACAGCTGGAGAGAAAAATCCAACCAGCAGCAGTCAGGCTCCTGCAGACAAGCACTGACTCCACAGGCCTCTTAGGCAATAGTCCTCGAGATTAATTTTTGCAAGGACTTACCATGTTTGACCTCCCTCACATTATCACCAAAACCAGTGACAGTGCCTGAAGCTAAAAACATGTGCAGAATATGTGGCAAAGCCTTTTTGCTCCTTTTTTTAGATTTTATTAAAAGAATGTTTCTAATATAAAAGAATATGCACTTTTTCCCAACTGCTGGATGTATCTTCTACTATTACATGTATTTGATATTGTCAATTCCTTTCTTTTTACTTTTTCATTTGCTTTGGGCCTTTTCCTTGGTTGATTGTTGGTTGTTTGTTTTACACAAACCAGAAAAAAAAGGAAACCAAAATGATATAAATAAATAAACACAGAACAAATACTTGTTTCTATTCCACAAAATAGAATTACAATCAAAAGCAAAAAGTTTAAATTATTAACATCAGCTTTTTAAAATTTTTTAGTCTTGTGGGAATGAGTACCTTCTGTAAAATACAGCATATTTGGAAAACATATATTTTTAGTCAGTTATCATTAAAAACACCTTAAAATTTCTGTAGGGCTACAGAAGTTCATCATTAGTTCTTCATTAGTTTCCATTTCTACCTAAGCATAAAAAAGCTTTTCATACTCCATGATTCTCCCCCCCTTCCCCTGGTGAGCAATGCTCCAAGCTAATACGGCTAATCTCCACTGCTTTTGGATCAGAAGTGGCATTCCTTCATCACTCCTGGGCACCGTGAAAAATCAATACCTTAGACATTCTGGATGCATAATGAATTACTAATATGTGTTTTTTAACTTAGACTTCGAGCTAAGAAAGGTCTGACCCTCTGTTTTATGTGTATGCTCCGTGCTTTGTGCTCTCTTAATTCTCTCATTAGTATGGCAGTTCCAGATGTGCATCCTGTACTTCCTTTCCCTTCAGTCCTAAAGCTGCATCATGTGAACCTTGCTCCCTCCATCCTCGGGGCATGGACTTCCAGACAGACACATACACATGCACCTTGTCTCCCCTCCACAAAGTACTGTGGAAAGAGACTGTAGTGTTGTTATTGTGTTTAAAAAAGGGAATTGCAAGCACATTACTGCTCTGCTGAGCCCGTAATGCAATATACTCTCAGACAGGAATTTTGCTGGTAGCTCAGCTGAACTCCACACAGAGGTATTCCTGCTTACTGTTCGTTGTATACCCCTGAGGGGAAACAAAACAAAACAAAAAAACCAGCAGGTGAGTCCAGGAGCCTTATTGCCAGGAAAAACTTGGAAAGCTTTTTGCTAGCATTTAAAACATCAGCAAAACACTTGGTCTACTGTACATTTTCCAGACTTTTCTAATGTTGTTGGGAGGGGCTTCCTATAGCACTATCTCAACCTCTAGGAGTTTCCTCCAAATTTTGTTCTTCACCATTTACTAAGTGCTAGCCAACAGGCTGGGGCAGTCTGAGAAAGAGAAACTTAATGACACTGTAACATTAAAAAACACAACCCTGCAAAAATACAAATGAAGTTGCTGATTACAGTTCTCAATATACATCTTTATACACACACATGCTCCATACAAGCATTTCTCTTGTAAACTCAACTGTTTACAAGCCAGAAATGCAACTTTAATTCTGGTGATCTTAGAAAGTAAAAGCAAATTAGAAAGCAGTCCTGCAGTTCCCTGCCTACAACCTCTTTTGCCCCTTTGCCTCCAATCTTCTGTGTAAGATGCCTTTTATTAAAGCTTTGATCAAGCTCTGAAAGTTGTTTGTTGATGTAAGACAAAATTTCTTAACAATCTTTAAAGAAATCTCAAAAGATGCGTGCCAGAAACAGAACCATAAAAGCTGACACAGAGAGAGAAAATGCACTAGAGGGAGTTTTCTTATTCCACTAGGAATCTGGTTTATTTCAAAGGATTCTTTCACCTCAGTTTGTTTCCCAATTAATACATACATCTGGGAAACAAAAAACCTTTAAATAGACAAGATTTAAGCCAAGATCTAGTTTCCATTCCTTCTGGCATTGACAATAATATGCAGTCTCTGATTTCAGAGAAACCAGAGAAAGAAAACAACGTTGCATTTCCATTACTCCAGCAATGCACTCTAACACAGGACACTCGATGTCCGGATCCCAGTGTGGACTTTTTAAGATTGAGCCATTTTTCATGCTTAAGGCATGACTCCATTCATTCACACCTTCCACTATGGTATTGTGAACGAGTCTTTTTTGAAATAAATACTATATTGAGTTCTTCAAGCCAACAAAATGAAAATGAAAATTTTGCAAATATCAATCAAACTTCAGATTCTTATCTGACAACTGAAAAGGATCGTCCATGTTGATCTGTCTCTGCTGACATTTTTAGCAAAACTAAGGCACGAAATAAACCAAACTGTGTTCAAGCTCTGAAAAAGTCAGTATAGCTGAGAAAAATAAAAAGCAGTTGTCATTTTTGTAAATATTAGCTGCAGAGTAATGTGCACAAGAAGTATTTACACAGAATGCCAAAACCTCACTGACTTAGCATCTCTTCAGTAAGTGTTGTGTAGATGTTACATATTTTACTAAGTGCAATGTGCATATAGACTTCACATTTTTACCACAATACCATCAACCTCAGGCATGCCACGTAAGCACTCCTTTTCCAGAGACTGGGGAAAACGGGAACTTAATGGTTGTAGCAGCTCCAATCAACAGCGCAAAAGGGAACTGAGGATTCTACAGCGGATATACAACATGGGCAGATTCAAGGAGGGCCTTGTGAATTCAACAAACAAATTTCAAATATGGCACTGTGCCCTTAGATGAGAGTAGGAAAATTAGTTAGCTAGAACAGCAGGGTATAACACAGCCATTTTCTTTCCAAGGCCCTGGGTATGGACAAGTTTCAGAAACAGTGATACCTACCAAAAAAAAAAAAAAAAAAAAAAAAAAAAAAAAAAAAAAAAAGACCATCTTCCACATGGCAAACATCTTCAGGCATTTCTCTCAGAATAAGTTACCCTACTGACCTCGGTTCCTCCCAGTCCCAGGAGGCTGGGAGGAACTGGAGAGTCTGAGATAGCAGAGGCAGCTGGAACAAAACTCACATGCAAACTTGTATGGGGCTGCAGCAGTTAAGAATGCCAGAAGGGAAGGGTTGCCCAGTGGAGATACCTACATGATTTTGCAGCCTTTTACAATGAAGAACATACAGAATGAGTTGGATGAGCTCTCTCATCTCTCTCCAAGAAAGCTAAGAACACCTAAACCATCTCTCATGTGCATGTTGCCCTGTTTTTAACTGCTAGGGGCACTTATTACTCAGCTGACTGAGATGCCTGATCCAGTGTTGTCACTGTATCAAGTTTCTCAGTTTTTCTTATTTGGCTCATATATGAAGCTGTTTCTTGCCCCTCTTCTTGTGCTTGTGAAGAATGTGAGGGCTTCACTCTCCCTGTAAGGATTTCTTACATGCATTTGCCTTTCTTTTTATTAGTCATGTTACTAATATTCTCAGTTTCTTCTGTCTTTTCCTTTACATATTCTCCTGTCTGTGTTTTTTTCTCTTAAAGTGCAATGCTCTGAATTAAGCACCATGCACCATCCAACCTCACCAGCAGTGCTGAAAATGGAGTCCTTTGCACCCATATTTCATGAAAACCACATTTTCAACCTTCCAGATTTCAACAGTCTCAGAAGGCTGATATATTTTCACTATGTGACTCAAGATAATGATGTGATTCCCATGTGCCATACAGCACCTAGACATTTATTTTTCTCATCTCTGTTTATAGAATCCATTTATCTTCCCTACACCTGTCTCCTTAGAGAATGCTATGTTTTTCCTGTCCTTAATCTACTTTTTCAAGAGTATTTTGAGTACTGAGCAATCTTCTCAAAGTGTGTTGTTAGTTTTCAGTTTTCCAAATACCTTATGCCTCCAGGGCCATAAAATTAACCCATCTCTCTAGGTATTGGTGATTTTGTGTCTCAATTCAATTTAAAAAGATTGTTCCTAGAGAGAAATGGAAAGTCTGGCAACCTGCTAACAAATATTGTAAGCCATTGCAGATGAGACCAGCTCAGTTGGTCAGAGAATGGTGCTGATAACACCAAGGTTGTGGCTTTAATCCCTCTATGGGCCATTCACTCAAGAGCTGGACTCAATGGCCCTGGTGGATCCCTTCCAAATCAGCACATTCTGTGATTTCCAAAGGGTTCTTCCTGAAACACCATCACAGCTTACAAATACTCAGTGATAATTACACAAAATACTATTTCCCTTCAGTGCCCACCTTATCTTATAATGATTTTGTTTACTGTGTATTTCACCAGCTTGTTTCCCATGCACACATGCAAAGTCCAAATAAACCTGAGATAGGTTACAGCTACTGCTTCCCTCTCACCAGGCTATTTATTTTTGCCAAAACAGAAAATTACATGGAAAACTGAGGTCAAAGGAACAAAAACCTTGGCAAAGATAAAAACTAATTTTTTACCCTGAAAGATCCTGTCAGTCATGCAATTCCCATTTTGAGAGCAAAGACCTGTGGCAGAGCTCAATTTGTCAGTGTAAGAATAAGCAACCTTGGAGCTCACAAAGTAATCGCATCCACATGGTCTTGGAAGGAACAGTTCCACAGAACTTGAAATAACCTTTTATGGTTTTAAAAAACCTCCTTTAGAATGTAATAAGAAACTATACCTATTGTACAAGACTAGAGGCATTGTGGAAGAGAACTATGTTAACTAAAATCTGTAGCCATTTCACAGTAGTTTCTGTGTGACACTTTACACCTTGGATTATACTGGTGTAACTTTCCTGTGATGTTGAGCTTCAGTTTTCTTTAGCCTATAAACTCCTCTACATACATTTGGAGACCTGATCTTGCATTCCTGGCATACTCACAATAGATGCTTAAAGTCAAACAGCATTGCAAGTGAAGTAATCACTACAGTTTTATTAAGCAAATAATTCTTCCTTACAATGTATTTGTCAAAAGCTGGAACTAATTTCCCCCCTACTGACTTTGTCCCCTGCCACTTGGCAGGAATTCATTTTATCCCCATATTCTTGAACAGAGCTAAAAATATAAAGACTGAGGGGGAGGAAACGTAAAAAAGTAATTCACTCTTAGTTTAGGAAGTCAAAGCATCTTAATTTAGCCTTCAGTACCACTGATGATACTAGCACACCAGCTTTGAGGAAAGGGTTTCACAGAGAATTACACAGGGATGGATTGGAAGGTGCATTTTTTCCACATTCAGTAAATATGTATCCCAAAATGAATTCCACACATGCTTAAGTACAAGCTCTATTTAAATCCTTCAGGTCAGATGGTCTCCCAACTCTTTATGGAATGCCAGGGAGCTCCTCCAGCTGAGCTAGTTTATATTTACATTAGCAAGGAGTGCAGCCCAGAAAGAGGAGTTCTGTGGAGCAAAACTAATATTGCTGACAACCCAACGTCCACAGGTCTGTGAAGTGGGTGTTATTTTTTTGCCAATATATAATTTAATCCCCAATCCTGAATGCTCAGTAGGGGTTGCCTTTGGTGCTTTAGGTGTATTGCCAGAACATACTTTTTGCTTTAGTTTTGCCTGAGTATAACTGGGCTCATATACCTTGTGGTGGTTACTAAAACAGAGTAAGAAGGAAAAGTATTTCAATAGCGAGCTTTGGACTTGAACAAAAATGCTAATGTAGATAAACCCACTTGTCAGAAGGAGCTGCTATCTACCTACTCCAAATCATGAGTTATCATCATCTCCCAGCCTATTCCATACCACTTTGAGGAGAGGTACCGTGTGCCCTGCTGGATTTTCAGGGCTGGATTATCAGTGGACCAGACACGTTGCATTTCATCATCCCCCATTTTCAGGATTATCACACCTATGGGGATCCATGCTGTTCAATGCACTGCTCTGAAATGTGCAAAACAAATGTAGTTAAAATGAAAATAATCATTTTTCAAGATGCTTATAAATAAGCGTCTTCAACATACTTCTATATAAAGGTTTAAATAAGTCAACAAAAACATAGGAAGTTTGCTAAATTTCAAATCATACTAAAAATCCTGCCATCATCTCTCTCTCTTCTCCTGATAAGTCTGACAGCCTTAATTAACCCAGGAACACCATCCTCATGTCTACAAAAAAAAACTTCCCAATTTATCCAGAGAATGACTTGTTTCAGTGAAACAGGCTTACAACTATAACCTGCCTTTTCTTTGAGTTACTCTAACATGCTCCAAGGTCAAAATTTTGTCAGGTACAACATTTTTCCACCTGACTGGAGAACATCTACATTACTGTAGATGTGTAAAAGGCTGCAAAATCATGTAGGTATCTCCACTGGGCAACCCTTCCCTTCTGGCATTCTTGACCACTGCAGCCCCATACAAGTTTGCATTAAATCTATTGTTCTTTATTTTTCATTTAATATGAAGTTTATATAAATGTGGAGAAGATGAATGCACACTGCTTGATAGTGGCTCTCAAGCTATACATACATGGCCAGAGCCAATCACTTAGAATAACACTGAGATGAGACATATCTTTAAAATCCCCAGTTCACATGGATCAAAACCACGGGGACCTGCAGAACTCTGGAGTGTAGTTCTGGTAGATGTGTGTGACACTAAGCAGAAAATAATATACAAAGCAGAGGAATATCTGCCTCTGGGAAAAGCTGACAATAGAATCATTTTGTTGTGTAATCAAGAGGACTTGCATCCAGTTGGTAGCAAATGCTGCTGTAGACAAATAATTCTCCCAAAAATGGCTGTTTCCAGCATATTCACCATAAACAAATTATTTGTGTAAAAGAACATTGTTTTTCATAATCAGCTGGCATTTTAAAAGCATACAGCTTTCAGAAATTACTGACTTTCTAATTAACAGGGGATCCAGGATTTGACCTTCAAAACTGGAGAAACAAATGGTAAGCAGTATGCTAAACAGAGGAATAAACAGTAATGAGAGATTTAAAGCCATGAAATTGTGCTTCTCTCCTATCACTCAAGTTTAAATCAAAGAATCACAGAATGCTGATGAGTTGAATGGGACTTTAAAGATCATCTAGATCCAATCCTCCTGCTGTGGGAGGGACAACAGCTACTAGAACAGATTGCCATCCAACCTGGCTTTGAACACTTCTAGGGATGGAACATCTACAACTTCTCTGGGCAACCTGTTCCATTGCCTCATTACCCTCACAGTAAAGAATTTCTTCCATATATGTAATCTAAACCTACTCTTTTTGCACTGTGAAGCCACTTCCCCTTGTCCTGTCTCTACGTGCTCTTGTAAATAGTCTCTCTCCAGATGCTAATGATGCATTAAATCAATGTAATTTAGAATAGTACAAATATCCTTCCTAAAATAAATTCAAGCTTTGAAAACATAGTCTTTGCTGATAATTTGGAAAAGATAAATCTGCAAATTATAGGACAGAGCTGTACACAGCACAAGAAGAGGCCTCTAGATTAAAAATAAGAAAACAAACTCAAAAAACAATTGGTAAAGCTTGGTAAACCAACTCAGCTTGGTTCAGCCCAACTTGTTATGGATTGTCCATGAGATACCTGCAAGTGCCCAATTGGTGTCTCAGCTGATGAGCTGTGAGTCAGAGCAGTAGACACATCCCCCTACCAGCTAAACTACCAGTAAGTGAGCAATAAGGAAACAGCAACAAAAAATGCTGCCAATAGACAAGAGAACATAACCTTCATCTATAAAAACTGCTTAATAAGCTACCAGTGCTTAATAACTCACTGCTCACTCCAGGGTGAGTTTGGGGAGCTCTTTTCAGTCCTGTAGAAGAATTACACTGAGACAGTAACAGTTGTCTTGACTTTACAAATGAGATGTGTTTACTCCCAGACTAACGCTTTTGCAGACTAGGAGCCCTGCCTGCATCCATCTGTAGGATGGCCATGGATTATAGAAAATCAGTAGAACTGTGCAAAGTGTAACTAAAGGCTGACCTGTAACACCTGCTCCTGATCAGCTCAGATCCACTTACACCTCAGTTTTCAAAGCTTATTTTCTTTTCCAGAAATGAGATTCCTTCAAAAGCACCTGCTAGTATCCTGGCAAGGACTCTCATGTTTTGAGGGCAAATACCTTGTTTCTAGGGTTGTATCCCTCCTCCCTTCTGACCCATGGCCAAACTGAGAAAAACAAAGCTGGTCTCCAGGGCTTTTTGAAGCAATGGTAGAAAACTTCACTTAATCCACATTTTTGCATTTCTTACAAAACCACAGTGTTGCCACTACATGTACAGACAAAGGAATGCACTCAGCAAAGAGCTGGCCAGAGCCAATTCCCCAACAAATCACCTGTGGGACCTGGGTGACAGGAATACTCTGGACAGGATGAAAGAAAGGAAACATAGGACTCCAAAGCAGAAAGCCACAATACTAGCTCAATCTAACTTATCCAGCATCTCTCCAAAAAAGATACATAAACCGAGGCTTTTTCATAATAAACACGTCACGTTATGAGAGCCCTTGAGTGACAGTGAGCAGTCCCCTCTTGTTACAAACACACACAATACACACACAGCAACGCACTGAGCAAGCACGTAGTGCTTACTCAGAACCACAAGGATTAAAATTTTGTTTATGGGAAATTTGGGAGTTAAGCTGGGAAAGAGACATGGCCACTGGCAGCTTTCTTCTACTAGAAAAATGTAACTGGCTCAAGCCCAACTGCACTAAGTTACATGGATTCCTGACCACCAGTGTGAAGCAGTCCCAGACTGTGTCAAAACAGATGGTACTCATGACTGCAAAAGCATTCAGAGGGCATTAGCCACCCTCTGAAACCCAGCCCTGCCGTCTGAGGTCCCAATTGCTGTGTCTGTGACTCGTGCTGTATAAACTGCAGAGTGCTTTTTATACGCAACAGCATATGGTACTCTGACATTTGAGGAGTATCAGATGTACATACGTGCAAGTAAATCAAGAATTCAGCACTCAGTATTTATGGCAACTTCAATAACTTCCCAGTCTACTGAACGCCACAATAAATAACTGCTTTATTGTGCATAAAATATGAACTGACTGTAATTATTCCTTTTCAATTCATTATGATTTTAATGTACTAAAATGAGATAAGCAAAATTATTCACTGACTCTTTCAATGTCACTTTGATTTCATTAATTCAAAATCAATGTGCATAAAAAGAAAATGTGATGTTTATGTCTACACAATTGCTGAGTTATTACTCAAAGCAAGAACTCTGGCACTATCTAAATCTTTCAGTCTGTTTCATGTTAACCTAAGCTAATTATTTAAAACATCATCACTAGCTCTAAATAGAATTTTACATTTATCTTCAGATTTTATTATCACCAGCTTATTTATGGCAGTATCTCAGTGAGTAGACTTAAAGGTAGGACAGCAGCAAAAGCAGCATTTAGAATCAAGAAATGTTAGACATTTTCACAAAGTAAGAGGAAAATGAAGAGAAAGGCCCTTATCTTCACAAAGCCCAAGGAAAATGGGAACCTGTCTGGTGGTCCTCTCTCTCTCATGAGACCAGGATGGTCTCATGAATATGTATATTCACCTGACAGGAAGGTGCACAGGAGTCCCTTCTAAATGTAATTATTCTGTGTTTACCAGCTTAATTGAACTTAACAACACTCCTCTTTTTGAGGCCTTGCACAGAGGAACAAACTGCCTAATTAAAGCAAATCAAATCCTTGTGAAAACATCATAATAAATGTGCTAATTCCCAAACTCTGAGTGTTAAGGTTAGTGATCTTGACCTGTGCAGCTGAAGATCAAAAAGGATATGCTAATAGAGACCATGATCTCCAGTGCATGTTGATAGAGGACAGAGGTGATGGAAGGGTTACTGTACTTGCAGAGCTACATAAGAAGGAGCAGTAGTCAAGTTTGACTAAGAGACAACATTGTACTTGGGGGTTAAAAATTATGACACCGTACACAAAGAGGTCAAGGCATAGGCTGAGTGGTTTAGGATTGACATCTAGAGCTTTCTAGGAAGCAGCAAAATTAAAAAACAAAACAAAACAAAACAACCAAACAAAAACAAAAAAAAAACCCCACCCCAAACACAACAATAGAGGAATTTCTATGAAAAAAATTCTGCTTTAAGATGTTATTTACACAGGATGACCCAAGAACTTTCCCACCTTTTATCATCAGCCGGCCCTGATTTGTTTGCCATCCTGGTCTTTCTAAAACAGAGAAGTAAAACTCCTACTGAATTTGTCAGGGAGGTGAAAAAATGAAGGAGTAACTTATGCTTATTTTCATCATTGGCATGGATACACATTTGAGGCTGAGAAGCAATGCCCTTGCTACAGCTTTTTCAAAGTTGTTTCAGTACACACTTTTACAGATTTTGTACTCTATTCATAAAATACAGACCATTCTCTATTTTGAGAGGAAAGAGGATGAAGTTTACTGCAATGCACACAATCGACAGGAGCATATTAAACCCTACTCATATGAACTCTGATACATGTCCTGAACTTCAGTGAAATTCCTCAAGATTTTTTTTTCCTCACAATACAATGACTATACAAAAGATTCTTGTAACTTACAACTTGAGCTCAAGACTCAGCATTCACTGGCCTCAGTTCTGAGACTCCTGAGCAGCACACTCCACTGCCAGTCTTTCCTTGCTGTAGAAAAACTAGCATGCACTCTCCTTTTAAAAGAGTTGAGGCTACAGATTTCTCGGTGGGATGCACTGTGCTAAGCTTGGAGACAAGGACTACCAGAACTACTAAACTGATACTGAAATCCTAGTGAATCCACCCTCAGACCGCTTCCAGTTGAACTGATGCTTATCCTTGTAATATCTGCTCCAGAAGTGAGGCTGATGGACATGAAGCACAGGGTAAAGTTATAGTCTTTCAGAGAAAAGCACCGTCCAACTGCTCTACTACCGTTATATTTAAGGAGTGATGACAATGTTGTGTTTACAGGATGTGTGATGTAAATTAAGGTAGATGTAATGAGTCTTGGGTTCTAGAAAAGACATTTAACACTGTGCAATAGTTCCACTAGGTACTGAGGCTTCAGGTGGGGAAATTATAGTAATGACTTACTTCATCGTCTCCCTAATTGCACAAGACTTCAAGCAGAACACTAATACAAACAAACAAAAATAATTATAAAAATGTATTCCTAGCATTCTTCAGCATAATTTGGAAAGGTGGAACACAGCCAATAAAGAGAGATCGCAAAGTTGCATTTAAAAGCTTTTAATGAGAAGGTTAAAAGAATTTTTATTAGGAAACATTTAGAAGCACATAGTGACTTCACATTTTCCAGCTCACTGAATTTACAAGCGAATAGGCTGATTCTGTAGTACCTGGATGCCAAGTAGTTCCTAGGATGTGCAGAGTACCAGAGGCTACTGTAAGTTCAGAGCAGTCAGCATCTAACAGGATCACAACTCTTCTCACTACACACTAAATCTGAAACACTGCCAGGTTAGTTCGCTCTCTCTCTTCTACTTGTGGCAAAGAGACTTTTATAGCATCAGTTATTGGCTGGAAAGTATTGCCCACATTTCATCATACTAAATTACACTCCACTCATGTTGTATTCATGACTATTTATAGCATGAACCATATATAGGAACATGACACTGCAAAAGTGTCACTATGAGAAATGCTAAAGCAAGAAGTGAGATGAGATTACAAACACTGGGCCACTAATCTGCTGTAATCCAGTTAGACATTTACTTGCTCCATCATTTTAATTCCATTTACAGAACACATGAACCATGTGCAAGGCACTGATACTACTGGTATTACACACAATTCAGGAAAACACTTCTGTAGCCCTGAGGGTGATTCAAAAACTAGTACAAAATGTTGAAGTTTTCACTATTTAATATCTTATCCAGTCTGGGAGATAGCAAAATCTGTTGCCAATTCCTGATCACCCTGTAGTTTGTGGGAATAGGCGTCTATCACAAGACATCCCTCTTGTTCAGTTTGGACTGACTGTTTTGACATGATACAAGGAAGGAAACAGAGGTGGTAAAAGCTCTGAAGTAGAACATTTTCAATGACACAAGTGCATGTGGCTACTTATGTCTACAGACTTATCTCTATACAAGGGCACTGAAGTCCTTCCATTTGTATCTCAGGAATTAAAATCCTCCCTAGGACCATCTCCATAACATCGGAAATGGGTCTTTTGTTCACTGCCTGCTGAAATGGGATGTCTGTACATCAACCTGGAGATGGAAAAACTCTCCACCAACCTGCTTCTCGTGTGACTTTTGCAGTACTTGAATTCTGCCATGGCAGTCAGGCTGTGACTTAACTCATCAAATCCTGGCACAAAAGTATACCTGGCACATACTTTATGGCACATACCTTATGGAAAGGTGTCTGTCAACAAGGGCTGAAAAGCAGAGCACAAGGACAGACTGTACAGTTCACATGGAGCATCACCTTTTGCTGAACAATCCCTGGCCCTCACCATCCCACCTTTTTAAGGAAAAACCCTACAAAGTTTTGAGTTTACTGAAATGATGTAACAAACACATATGCTGCTGAAGTGATATTTGACTCGCAAGGCTTTTATGTTGAATGGCCTCTGTTGATTTAGCAATTCCTATTTCATAAGCTCTGGAAGGCAACAATACATTCCCAAGTGATCTGCTATGTTATAAACCAGCCAGAAACCATTTGAACACCACAACAAGAAAAGGCTTCAGAGAGGCCACAATGCCTCTAGCCACAAGAGCTGACCATTAGGCATGGCCATCCAGCTCTTCCTTGCTCCAAAACACAGGTGGGATGCCTGCCTTGGAGCTGAGCCATGGTTCCTGCACAACTCCATGAAGCAGTCACTTCTCTTCATCACTTTCTATATCTACAGCACTCAACAGTGATGCCACTGAGTCTTCTTTACTAACTATAATGAGTTTCATGCAATTGAAGCCATATCTGGGGAACGATTCAGGCAGAAAAAGTCATTTTAGCTGAGACTACAGCTGGCAGAGCCTGCCCCTTAGGCAAATTGCCTTGTAACACAACAAAGCCTCATTGTCTGCAGTACACTGCGGCAAGCTTGCCAGCCTTTCTCTGAACAGATATTTGCTCCTTGAAGGGAATTCAGACTTTTGTTTACAGAAAAACTCCAAGCTCTCAAGAGCAAAAAGCAATCTCATCACACTTGAACTGCATTTAGCAGCCTTGCACCCTACCCTACGAAGGTAGGGGCGGAGGCTGTGCTTCTATGCCCTGCCAATGCAGCAGAAGATTACTGATGATAACAAAGTGAGATCTAGGAACAGATGGTGATGGCACGGCCCAACCTTGGCAAATGGTCTGGGACGCCACCTTTTAAGACAGAAATGTGAGTGAATCATTGGTGGTGTGCAGGTGTAAAAAGAACATTAAATCACCATGTGCTTCCCAATACTGATCACATTAAAATGCACCAAAACCATCATCTCTAACCAGTCACCTTAATGAAGAAGAAGATCATCATCACCAGACAGAGAAGTTTCCTAGTCAGGCCAGGAGCTGCCTGCTTTCAGGCAGGCTGCTGCAGACAAAGACCCACAGCTCATGGGGTGCGGCCAAGCTCGTGGGTGCTGCCTCACCAGCAGCAGGGAGCAGCACTGGGTCCCAGGAGGTGAGAGCACCCACATCTCCTGTAGGATATGGGTGGACTTCAGATGGGAAATGGGGGGAGACTGTAACCCACACATGCTGGTAGAGTATGTGAGTGTATTTGTGGAAGAGAGCCCATAACTTTTGGAGATTAGTTTAATCTGTTTTCTGTAAGTGCTTATTAACATTAATTCAGTGTTGTAATTTATCTGTGGCATTACTGGTAATGATCCCAAATGAGCAGTTCATTGACTACTGATTAAATTCATGCCATTATTAAACTGCTTTGGTCCTAATTTTAGTTTAAGCTGTGTGAACTGAATAGCACTCCACTGCACCACATGTGATTCATCACTCGCTGCTGTTTGTTTCTGTTATACTTTTAAGGATGAGAAAACTGATTTATATCAGGTGTTGACAAGAATTTCAAAATAAAGCTAGGGATTAAACAGTGTTGTTTAACCAGCTGCAACAAGCCATTGCCTAGAAAAGGTGTGGACAAACTCCAAAAGCAACCTAGGTGTCACTGTGGATTTGTGGAGCACTGGTAGTGCTGCATAGTGGAGCAACAGGGAGATGCTGAACACCTGCAATGAGGGATCATGTTCTGCCTTGGCAAGGACTGCAGCTGATTCAGACTGGTTTCTCCTGCAGGGAATCACAACCTTGGTATAATCTAATTATCTCTCCATACATATATGTGCATTATTTCCATATATAGCTACATTTGGCTGTACCTATAGGCAGTTTACTATAATTACAGATGGCCAGAAATGAAACAGCAGCTTTGAATTTTCTTACTAAGTATGGAAAGTAATGGAAACCACAGAAGTGGCTACGACTGAATAAAAAGCTCACCTTTCATTTATAGAAGTGTGTGCCAGGGAAAACTTAATAATGTACACCTAATATAATTAGGGAACCAAATTAAAGGCAATTAAATAATTTAAAACATTTTTCTAGGAAAAGGTATCAAATTCCTTATGAGTAATATTCTAATCACACAATTAAACAATAATAAATACCCCATTAACTTTCTCTCTTTTCTTCTTTTTTTGTGTTCAAGTATGTAAGAAGATCAGAAATTGGCATATTACAATAGATGAGTATGAAATAAAGCCAAGCACCCAGTGGCACAGTGGCAAGGACTATTTTTAAGCTGGGTTAAATTCAACTTATTATGTTAAAATTAATTAAAAATTAATCAGGCAAGCCACAGACTATAACTTTACAATAAAGGGAATTTGCAGAGGCTTCATCTGCTTTTTTTAAAATGGAGACACTTTGTGATAGCACTGCTCAGAAAACAGATGGACACTGTTGGATTGAGCTGTAAACTTTAAGACAAGCTACCAAGATATTATAACTTTAAGTTAAGTTTACACTGAAAGGAAAACAGCTTTTAGTGTGTGTTCAGCACATCCTTGGAACTCAACCAGACAGTGGCCCTTTTCACTTTCCTGGGAATAACGCTACTTTGAGCTGTAGTAACTTAAGAGAGACACAACTGCAGTACCATAGTTTTTCTTCAGACTTGTACCAACTTTTTAATCACATTCTTCCTTATTAAACACTTATTCCCCCCTTTCAGCAGAGTGGCAAAAGGATAGACACAATAGACCATGAGAATGACTTTGGGTTCTGCCAGTTCTTCAGGTGAGCTCCAGCGCAGCGCATGAGATGATGCATCCTGGGGGTGCACCAATGCAGGACCAGAACCCCCGACTGTGGAAAACATGGGGCATGGAGCCATGGCCCAGAGCTGGGGACAGCTGCAGCTGTGGGAGACATGCTGGGGAAATGGGACCCTTTCCCAAGTGATGGGAAGCACCATGGTTTCAAAGGATATGAGCACTGAGCTGTTGTCAGCTATGATGGGGTAAAAAGTGCTGCTGTTTCACTCTTTTCCCTTTTTTGCACCCTCTGCTTGAACTCGTAACTCCACTACACAATATGATGTCAAAAAAATGTCATACACATAATGATGAGTGGAGCCAGAGGATGAAGCCAGATGTTTATTCTTATGTTGTAACCAATATAAACTGGATTAGGAAATTCAGTTTATATTTAATTGTGTACTTTAAAATAAGCCGTAATAACCATTGCACTAACATACAAGGAATTCAGAAGCTGTTGGATGTCTTGGCAACCTTGATGTAAATTCATATTCTGCTTCTTTTAGAAGACTGTATCCAAAAGAAACACTGCATCAAATGTATTGTTGAGACTTTCCTCAGCACGTGTTTTGACATCTAGGCAAATCTTATGAGTCAGGGTGGTTGAGAAGCTCAAGCAACAGACCTGACACTGCTGCATCTGACAGATTCACCACTGGGAGAAAGTAAATTGCCTGTCTTCTTTTGACAGTTGAACAGGAGATCTCAGCCACTTGGCTTCATGCTCCCCATCACTACCCTCCAAGCTCTCCAGCTCCAGCACAGGCCAGCCAGGCATGCAGCAAGGCCGAGCAGCCTCCTCTGCAGCTGGCACTGAGGTGTTCCTGGTGACACAGATGGAGCTCCAAAGGAGCTTCAGGGCACTTTGAGACACCCATGCTCTCAAAGCAGCTGACAGGCACATAAACTACATCAGTCTACCTGTGAGCATGCCACAGTATTATTAGCTGTGCCCTGTGCTCCTCACCAAAGCACTGGCAGCTTTCTTCTATCACATCTAATTAGTCAGCAGGAGTCATTCAGCAGCCTGAGAGAAGCCCAACCTGGTCACAGAACAGGTCTGCTTCCTTGTAATTGCACATTCTGGTACCAGCACATTAAAGGCAAGTGAAGTTCACAGAAAGGCAGAAAATTTTCTTTTTTCACACTGGAATATTACACACTGGCATGACCACATGGTGCCACCAACCTGTGTTAGGCATCTGATGATGATCATGCAGAACATGGCATACTGCAACACATCTCATATTTGTGCTCACCCAGCCATGCATCTTTCTTTGCCTCTACTACTCTGAGCATTCAGACACAGTTGCTGAAATGCAACCTGTTGTTTGTTTCCCAGTACCACTAGTAAACCCCTGCGGCCAGAGTCAGGTGTAGCTTCTTCACCATCACAGGCAGTAGCTGCAGCAGACAAAATCTGAATACACAAAGCATTCTAGTTTAATGGGGAAAAAAGTAAAGCAAAAGCAAGCAGATTACAGCTGCTCAGTAAAGAGACTAATGAATCACACAACAAAAACTTCATTAGTACTTCAGGTTAGATGTGGTAGCAGACTTGAAATACAACTCTGGACACACCATCATGCACAGTGTGGAATCACCAGATTCTTACATGCAACTGGAAAGTCTGGCAACCCTAAGGTTCATTATTTGAAACAGTTTAAATTTTCAGTTCAAGTTTTGTTTACCTGTAAAACAGAATATATCCAAGCTGAGACATGCTGTGAGGATTCTCCTACTAAGTCAATAATCACAACAAAAGTCTGTTTAACAGGAATACTGCTTCACATTAATTCATTAACTTTTTTTGAAATCTATGAAAAAAATGTTAAAAAAAAAAAAGAGAGAAAGAGAAGTCAAAGCAGGTAAATTAACCTGCCTTCCTTAAGCCACGGAGTTAACCACTGTTAGAGGTTGTGGTGAAGTTAATGCCTTTATCACTGGTTTCTACTAACTGGCCAATACATGACACATTTAAAATTTCTCTACACTGTACTATAAGCACACTCTAGATTTAGGCTTTCTACATGAACCTTCTACCTGCCAACCCCAAAATATCATGTTCCCCACCACAACAGAGAGTTGCCATCTGCGGGATGGTTTGGTTCTGCCCCTGACTGCTCTCAGTCACTGCATCCTCCCACTCCCAGGGCAACGCTGAGGAAGTCCCAGAGCTTGTTCCCCTGTGCAGATACCAGCACTCAGCACAGCCCTGCTAGCAAGAAAACTTGGCAGAGGCTCACAAAATACACAACTTAACAATCAAGGGCCTTGTTGAATTGAACCTTTTATTGAACACAACTCTGGCCCTTGTCTCCTCTCTCTGTTTATAAGGCTTACCAAGTATATAAACTATTGCTCTTAAATTATGAGGACCCACATTTATGAGAGCAATTATCCTTTGTTTGTTTAGAAAGGCTATTTGTCTTCCTCCTGTCTTTTACATGCCTCCCTGCCTCCTTTGCCCAAAACAAAGCAAAATGTTTGGATTTTTATTTGAGGGTGGGCTCCATCTGAAGTTCACTTAATGAGAGGAAATCTCTGCTATAACCATTGGCTGGGGGGAAGGAGCTGGAGGAGGAGATCAAGCCTTGCTTCAATTCAAATGAAAGTTAGGCAAGGGAATTGTCTGGACAAATAGATAAAGTTTTTGCTTTTATACACCTATAAAATTAATTACAAAGTTGAGGTGGCTTTGCTGCAAAAATAATTGAAGAATCACAGTACACATCAGATAGTAAGTACCTTGCTGTCACTGTGCACTAGAACAGGGTACAGTTGAACACTGGATTGGCCCTTCTGCAGTCTGTTCAGATGAGATGGAAAGTAAAGCCACTGCTGGGGCTTTAAGAAGACCATGCTATCTCTGGAAAATGGATTAAATTATATCTTCCTAAAGACTAAAATATGTCTTCTACTCAGAATTAATACTGCCAACATAAGACATTTGAGCTCTGCAAGAGAGCACACTTGGCTGTTTGACAGTGCTTTCCCAGAGAGGTGTCAAGTACCAAGCATAGATGGACTTCCTTTAACAGTTTCAGAAAAATGATCCCACACACCAGCTCTGTCATTCCTGTAACTTCAACAAGAATCTAAGGCCTGAACACTCCTGTGGCCTGCAGCCAGGCAGCTATTACCCTGAGGATCTCTGTTCTTCCCCTCCAGAATGTGCAATCCATGCCCTCTGCTACCAAAGGCAATACCCAGACTGAGCCTTTGAAATCATGGAAAAGAAAGCTTTTGTGCCTGGAAAACCACAGCAGCTGTAGGGAAAAGTAACAGGCACGTGATGCAGCTCCTCCTTTCCTCAGGCACACACCTCCTCACTGTGAGTAACACTGAAACTGTTCTGTTTTAAGAAATGCCCCATGTAGGGGAAATCCTCCAGTGTCCTTTCCAGTGTGAAACCATACAGGTCCTTCTGAGAGATGAGGATGGGACAGATCTAGAGTAGCTGAGCTTTATCTTAGAAAAGAATTTAAAAAAAACTGAAAAGGAAGATATTTTTGAAACAAGCGCTGCAGAACTGTCAACAGAAGAGAACACAGGGTTGGCAGGTGCAAGGCAGGATGCAGAAGGGCAGAGTCAATGCACAACCAACAGCCACTACAGAACAGAAGAGCAGCACAGAAAACCCTTCCAGGAAAGTGGCTGCTGTTTTCTTCAACAAAGCTGATCGGAAGATACTTCAGAAGTGAAATGCATTTTCTAAATTAGGGATTCTTAATTCTGATGAGAGAGACTCAAACAATTTTGACTTAAGTTCAGTGGTTGTTCTGCTCTCCAGTTACCAGGTACCCATCCCCTTAGGTGACTTTTATTATCTGAAATTCAATGTTTCAGTGCAGAAAGCAGAAGCACCAGACACTTGCAGGCTGAAAGTACATTTCTCTGTTTATAAGCCAAAGTCACTAACACTCCCCAACACAGCTTCCATATCCAGATATGATTAAAAGGGATCTTTCAATGAGGATCACTAACAAAGTTACAATAGGAGATTATCTTTCATGTTGCAGGATGTATTACAGTCTTAACAATGCAGCTCCGAAATAAAAATCACAAGTTTCCCTTCTTGTAGAACCTGCTTTCAAGGTTAAATTAACACAGTTATCTTTAGGCAGAAATATGAAGTACTATAGAATCACAGAACCATTTAGGACGGAAAAGATCTCTAGGATCATCAAGTTCAAGCACAAACCTAAGACTGTCAAGTCCACTATAAACTACATCTCCAAATACCACATCTACACGTCTTTTAAATCCTCCAGGAATGGAGACTCCACTTCCCTGTGCAGCCTGTTCCAGTGCCTGACAACCCTTTGGATGAAGAAAAGTTTTCTAAACCGCCCCTGGTGCAAGTTCAGACCATTTCCTCTTGTCCATTCACTGGTTGCTTGAGAGAAGAGACCAACCCCCACCTGGCTACAATCTCCTTTCAGGCAGTCGTAGATAGCAATAAGGGAACAATAAGACTCCCTTTCTCCAGGCTAAACATCCCCGGCTCCCTCAGCCACTCCTAAGACTCATTCTCTTAATTAGTCATAAAAAGCATAAATATGAGCTCATGGAAGAGCTAAATGCCATTTTGTTTTCTAGAACCAGACTTTCTTCTCTCAAATTCTTTTTTGTTTTGTTTTTTAATTTTTGTAGTTGCTGTTTTAAACCATCAACAGCCATTTTTCCAGAGTAAGTTTATGCCATGTCCTAAATATGAATTTTATAGAAAACTTTTGCTGTAAAAGAGTTGTCTGGTTTGATTAATAGTCATCTTGAACAGGAAATACTTGCATAATGCGAATACATCTTGGATACAGATCTGGCTCACAGTAGGTCTTTTGTGCTGCAGAGACTAACCTGGAACTGTTCCCACTGATACTGCTTTAAACAATCCTGCTGGACTGCAAAGTGTGGATACCAGCATCTCCTTCTGCAGGTTTTAAGCTATCCAGCTGGAGAGAGGAATTTACCCAAGTTCCACCAGACACAGATGAAGAAATCAAATCACTCAATTACTGAGCTGTATAACTTGGCCTTTTGGTCAGAAAGCCTCTAAACCCTATTACATGGCTCAGCATTGCACACTTAGAGAGCTCTGAGTAGAGGGCCAAAATATGGAAAAAGCGAAGGTTACTTGTTAGCTGGCAAACAAAACCACTGCAAACAGCAGTTTCAACCAAAAAGAAGAGTATCAAAGGACAGAGGAAGATCTGGTGATAGCTCACTCATGTTTCCAGAAGATACTCAATGAATGTCGTCTACACTGAAGGTCTTGAAAGAAACCCCACAGCCAAAACAAGTGGGAAGGCCTCAAAGGCCTCCTTATTTTTGAGAACAGGAAACAAAGTAGGAATTATCAGTAACTTGTCATTCAGAGAAAGATCCAGACAGTTTGATAGGCTCACATGTAATCTAGACAATGTGCTTAGTAGGAAAACAATAAGTATGATGGTTGATAGATTAAATTATTCAAGGAGGTGAAGATGAGGGCTTGCTCTGGAGAACTGCAGAAAAGTCATAACTGCACTCTGTTATTGGACATTACATTGTCAAATAATTTAATGTAGGTATGAATAAAACTCATTCGGACAAATTTTCAGGCATGCACAGAAAACCAGGTAATTTTCTACACAAAGTGAAAGAGTTTGAGCTGACCATTACTATCATCAAGTAAGATTTTGGGATTGCAATAGGCAGTTACACATCATAGTTCCAAGCGTACATAGTCTTGAACAAACAAAGAAGGGCAAAATCAAAACTCTCACAAAGGAATAAAGAACAGGAAAAGAGCAATCATCACCACAGAGGAAAAGAGCAACTCAAGTTCTGCGTGCAGTCCTGGTCCTCTCCTCTCAAAACACTTTAGTATAAGTAGAAGCAGTTCAGAGGAGGACGTTGAGGACAAGAAAAAAAAGAAAGAGCTTTTGAATGACAAACATTCTTCAGTCAGAAGAAGAGACAATATAAAAAGAATATGATGGAGACCTTACAGTCACAAGAGGCATTAAAAAGGTATACCTCACTTATTTTCTTGCACTAGAGAACAGATGATAGAAATTAAACTAACCATTGACAGGCTCAAACCAAACAGACATGGGAGGGCAATGATCTGTAGCTGGAGGAGAGCAGCATTTGCAGAAATCACCTCCTATCATATTCATAATGCTTGTAGTTCTTATCCAGCTCCATCAGCATTTAAAAATCTCACTCCTTCCTCTCCCATGTGGATTTTTAAATCCTGTAAGAATGCCATATAAGCATTTCCAATAAATACAGGACTGAAAACACATTATACTGCAAAGTGTTAAGAGCCGCTGTCTCTTCCATATAGAGTATTGCAAACATGATTGAAACTGATGAGTGTTTTCAAGCTCTAAGGCTGACTGGAAGGTGCAATTAAATGCCTCCTTTTATAAGAACAGCTGGAGCCAAATGGTGGTGAAAAACTGGTGAGGGCCATAAGTCAAGAAAGTAAGCTGTGAACCAGGTCAAGAAAAGGTTAAGTTGTAAACAGGCAATCTGGCACTAAGGACTGAAAAAAATTAATGTGCAGCCAATTGCTTAAGCATGTAAATAATAGGCTTCCAAATAAACATGCCTGAATATAAGGGAAAGAAAAAACATAGCAGGAGATGAGCATTTTCTGTCAACAGCCTTGCAAAGGTAAGGCAGATGCAGGTAACACACATGGCAACACCAATTTAACTCAAAAGACTGGTGAGTGCAGTGCATAAGCAAACCCCTCAGCTTGCTAATACCATAACACTCTACAAATCTCTCTACAACTCCCTAATAAGACCTGATGATCTCAGAGATCATTCTAAATGATTCTGTGATAACTGCCTTCCTGCAGTTCAGAGAACCATAAGAATAATTCTCAGTCTAATATTTGAAGTTTTGAAAACAACCTTCCCAGTTCCCATACACTGGCCAATGGCTCAAGCTAGCATTACTGCAAGTAAATTTTAAGTTTTGAAAAGTTCAACAGACTTTTCTTATCAGGTTTTTCTACATTTTGGTCAAATACCACCTATAAAAACTCACAGAGAAGAGTTGCGATCTATATCTGACCACCTGCAGTATTATACATGAATTCTAGTGATAAAAAGAAAAATTTTACTTCCCCAGAAGGTCCCGCAGGACAAAAACATCCATAAAATTGTTGGTATTTGGCAATACTTCTATTAAAACCTAGTCAAGGAAGAAAGGAGAATACTTTCCTAGCTATCCAAATCTCAAGATGAGTAAACAGAACCATAGTAGGTATATGACAAGAAAAGATAAGTTTAATACTATTAGGATCTAAAAGTTATGTTTTTGTCAGAGATAAAAAAAGTAATACAAAAGAAATAGCTCCCCTCTTCAGGGCATAAGAGGCAACAGAAGCTGAGGACCAGGGTCACACAAGTAGCTCATGTACAGAAATACCACCCTGGGAATGCCTGATGTGGATAAAACAATTCATTTTCAATGAAAGAAGCAGCAAAATCTGCTGTTGTCTCCTAAGGGAAAGGGAACAGGGTACCAGTGTGGGAAGGAAGAGTGATCCTCAGTGTTTGTGCACAGTTTACAGATAACCATGCAGTGGCATTTCCCCAAAATATATATTCCCCCTTCAGCATTTCATGCACACACCTGAGCTTCTACAGTAATTAGAGACACTCCTGCAGGGCCCAGAATACCACAGAAAGACTCCCAGGCTGTTTTGTGGCTTGAAGTGATCTGTACTGCACACACCAAACAGTGTCCAGCCAAAGTGTGATTAATCTTCCTTGTATTCTTCTGTCACTGGGTCCTTTATTCACATGTAGTTACAACATCAAGCAGCCCTAAGCAGGGCCCAAGTGCAGCAGCAAGCAGCTTTTTCTGCTTCACAGCTGTGAGTGCTGCTTTGGATTAGAGCTGTATTGCTAATAAAGCAGCATAAATGGCTGAGGGTGTGCCGAGAGGCAGGGGAGTGCGTGCCTGCAGAAATGCTTTAATCCCAGGAAGGAAGAAGTTCAACTTGAAGTGAAGCTTCAGTGAATTGTTCCTGCTGACCTTTCAGACTGCCCTAATTTTGCCAGTGCAGAAAGGTCACCTTTGCTACAACGAGCAACTCCATCAAAAACATTATTTTAACAGTGGTGCTGAGAACACAGCGGGTCTGTAATTAATAAAACAAGGAAACTCCACCAAGGTGTTTTTAAAGGGTTTGGTTAGAGGAAGAAGGTAAGAAAGCAACTTAATGAAAAAGCAGCAAAACAAAAGACATCATGCAGAGAGTTCACTGGAGTTCAGTTTTCATATATTTAATACTTTTTTCAACACTATTGCTGTTTCTAAAATAGTCTGCTGTAGGAACAATGTAGAGGCATATAAATAAGCTAAGAGCTAGGTTCCCTTAGGCTATTTGGAAAGGAACAGGTATCATCTG
>JANPWX010000072.1:529138-549093 GCA_024734555.1 Trochalopteron elliotii
GAGACTAACCAATTCACAATCCAGGGAAACATGTTACTCTACATCCTTAGCAATCCCTCAGATTGAAAGGAGATCTGTACTGCTTCTTTATATTCCCTTTCTTCACACTAATAGGCTTTTTATAGCCTCCATCACCTTTGCACATTCAGGAAGGAAACAGTACGTAACAGATCGGAGAAACAAAATTATTGAAGGAAAAAGCAGATGCTTCTCCAGTTTACGCAGTAAATATTTTTAACAGCTCCACAAACTCTGGAATGGCTTGAGTCAAATTATGAACCAATTTTAAATGAATGAAAAATGAAAAAAAATTAAAAAGGGGGAAGAACGCCACCCTAAAACATTCTCAGTGTGGAAAATATTTTCCTTCTCAGACAAAAAAAAAAAAAAAAGAAGGAAAACAAAGGCAAAAGGTGTGTGATCTGGACTGCTGGATTCAAAATCAAAAGCTAGATCTAACCAAAACACTCCACACAATGCCATGCAAGCTCTTGGGGTTTGACTTTTCTGTGTACCTCTCAGCAGTAAGAGATGGTGATACACAGCAGTTCTAGTCAGCTCTATTCTTATTAAAATAACATCTTTAAAGAGGCATGCTTAGACTTTTAGTTGTCAGAATCAAAAGATTCTCTCATATTATATAAAGATGGAAGTCATCTAACAAGTCATATTATTTAAAGATGGAAAATATAGAAGAATCAAGAGTTTAAGGTTGAGAAGAGCTAAAAATTTAATTTTTTTTAAGAACAAAAGCCAGAGACTTAGAAGGAGAAGCTCACAAACTTATCAACAGCTCAAAATTTAGACATTGTGTTGCTTTATATGATGTATCTTCAAATAATTCAGACTCAAGCTTTATGTGATAACATAAAATTATATAGAAGCATTTAATAAGATTTTAAAATTTTTATATATTTGCACAAGAGCCACCCAATGCCAATGTAAACATGTTTTAATCTGGATCTCAAAATTTATACTTGCAAATTCTTCAAATTCTGTTATTTACATTCATACTGCAGGGCACTCTGAAAGCATTGCTTGTACTTAAGTGTGGCAAAACTATTCCATTTTCACTCTATTTTGATATGACTATGAAGTTTTCCTGAACTTAGGCCTTTGCTCCAATACAGGAACTTTTCATCATAAAAACACAGCTGAGGAGAGGAAAGGACTCTAACACATAACTGCCTTAATCCAGCCAGACCAGCATTTAACTTCTTATATATTTTACTTAAACAAAATATAAGTGACTCAAGGGAAAGCAACATTAATAAACATGATCATATAAACTTCACAGTGAAAATTCAATTTTAACTTTAATAGCGTCTCTCAAACAGTAAACTTTATTATAAGACCAACAACTTAATCAGATCCTAGCACCAAAATCAGGTGTTTAATTTTCAATTTTTAATGTTTGCTCAATTGCTTCTTGGAATATTTCATGCCCAAAATAAGATAGAAAATGCCAATGAAAATGTCAGATTCTGCTGGAAACTGGACTGATGCCTCCACTCTCCTCAGTTCCAGGAAATTTCTTCTTGACCAAGGAAAGCATTCCTCTTTGGTGGCTGCAAGATTCCATATCTGAATGTAAGAGATGAAATACTAAGATTTGTCCAGAATGCTATTCTAAAACTTGGGTTAGGGGCAATTTCAGAGTCACACTGCTCTGAGATAATGGTGCAAATTATGTCCAACGGCAAAAAGAAAACAATTGTGATATGAGCTTATCATAGATCTTTATATTTCTCTGGTTGTTTTAAGTCTCCATAACGCTCTACACTGTTCTCCTACACACTGTCACCCTCAGCACTTATTCCTATTATTTCCATTGAAATTTCCAGAAATGCTCTGAGGCATTTTCCTCCCTGCCCTCATCACAGCATTTGCAGCACACAAATATGCACAGCCTGGCTTGTCCCATAAGTACACTTTCTGTTTTAAGACGCTATTGTTCTTTACATGCAAACATATAATTTGCAAGACACTAATTTCTTTCTCAAGCCATAATGTCTTTAGCATATTTAAAGGCAACTCCACAAACTTTATATGCCAGGCTAGCGCATCATTAACTTTTTCAGGATGCTATTTACATCTCTTTCCTAAGAACACATGGAAGAGCTTTTGCCCATTTGGAAATTCTGCGTGGAGCCAAGCTTTCCACACTTAGTGGAAGCTCTCAGGTTTCTGGGAGCCTCCAGTTCTGCATGCTCAGTTTGAGTGATTACACCCAGACTTGCCATAAACAGTTGCTTCAGCTTCTGCAGTGGGGCACAGGGAAGAGAATGACAGTGCGTCCATAATCTGCTCTGACATTGTAACGTTTTACCAAAATGTGAAAAAAAAACCAAACCTTGACTTTCAACTGCAACTTTGTGTGGCTGAAGAGTGTAATGAAAGACAGCCACTTACGGTCCATAAGTGCAGTTTGAAGACAACTTTGCTGCAAAAGCGAAAAGAGCTCCCCTGCTCCTGGAGAGTCCAGGCGATCATGAGCATTACATATACAGCACAAGAGAGAAGAGGTGCTCCAGTTCTGTATGGGTAAGATTTTGCCAAAATACAAGACAAATTTTCATTAAATAACTGTGGACAAAAAATTCACAGGAAACATAATTTTGTTACTGAATCTTCTGTGCTTTTGTCTCACTACTTGTTCTTAAAGTGTTAAAAATGAGTCTTACAGACTGACATTGGTGTAGCTGCATCCATGAGTCTACCCCAAATTCTGCACCTATCCTATGGAAAATCTAATTTATGTGCAAAGATGCATGGTAGCTATAAAATACGTACATTTTTGTAATGTCGTAAAATTATCCTTTCATGTACATTTCACCCAAGCACAACTACTGAAAATTTTTAATTGCTATAATGAATTTTGTACCTATAAAGGGGAAAAATGCAAAGCAATTGCATCCTCCTTCTCTAGAAGTCAAACAGTTATAAAAGCAGATGAAACTTGTGCACCAAGTATTGTATTGATGGACTTGTCTCCCAAGTATACTGCATCATGCATAGGTACAAACCAACTCGTTGCACATCCTCTGGAAAGAAAAACATGAAATTCCTCTACTCCATTACCTGAGTTTCTGGATGACTCAGACCTATGTTTCCAGTGCTTCCAATAACTTGACAGGCTTGCAGGTTTCTGCATTCTTTTAAGATTAGGGAAACTATATGACAATTTGAAGGAACTATAACAGCATTGCTTTGGCACACATGGAGACAGAAAAGCTCTCCAGAAACTGGAGTATTAAGGAAGAGAAAGAAATTACTCTTGGAGAAAGCAACTCCGTAGAATTCAACGCAAGCTCCAAGGGACAGTGAAATGTTCCAGGGGATTTCCCACTATTTGCAGAACACTTAATTACTTCAAGGACAGCTTGTTTCTGCTCTTCTGGATGCTGCAAACCTGTCACATCACAGGACAGATTTACAAGATGCATTTCGTCCAGTGCCCAGCCAGATGCAGGAGACTACACCCTGTCAGCTGGGCTGATTTGACTCCACATGTAACCACATCTTTCCCTGGATTGCTGGAATGCTGCAGTTGTTAGAGCACCCCATTGTGTCACAGCACTGCGGGGCCTGCACAGCTGTGCCCGGCCCCTCCGCAGCCTGGCCCTGCTCACGCCTGGGGAAGGCAGCACCACAGTCTCTTCTCTTGCATGCCAGAAGAAATGGATTAGGGAACCCCAGGTGGGATGAACTGTGCAGCAGCCAAAATGAGGCCAGTTTTAAGAGGCCAAAAGCAGCCCTTTGAAGTGTCAATAGATGTAATGCTCTGCATCATGTCAGAGTTTTCTGCCGTGGATCACAATGAAACCCAACGTTTGCTGCAGAAAGATGTGATCTGGAACTCTGCTGTCATAAGCTCAAGCAAGCTATGACAGCCACTGTGCCTTCCTCACTAGTGAGGCATGTTGCACTTGGGATATATGAAGGAAGAATGAGAAAGGGCACAAGACACAAATCAAGTACCCAAAGAGACCTTTGGAAAGCCAACTTATGACAATGCAGCTGTTAACATGAGGGTACTTACAGACATCTGGCAAAAGATTTCCAGTGCTTAACCTCTGCTTTCAAAAACAGAACATGCAGACACTAGAAAAGAGTTGAAGATATATGTTTTGAACCACTCTCAGCCTCTGCAGGCTTGTTAGATATATGAAATAATATATTTTTGTTCCCCAGAAAATGTCTTTTAAATGAATAGTGTAGAACCACTGCAAACTATCCACAGGGAGAAATACCTAAGTAGTCATTTTGTTGCCATGTATCTACTCCAGACTCCTTGCTATTCACAGAAAAATTCAATTGTTTAGTGAGTTTAGATGACTGTTAGAAACAATGATTTCTGCCATCTTTTTCTTAATCTTAATAAAGTCTTTTTCCCTCTTGCATCCTTCTCATTTTAGTGTAAACTACGCTTCCATGTTAAGTGTGACTGCAAAGAAAATTACATGGTTTACAACAGAATTCAAGTCACACTTACAATCTTTAAATTCTGTTTCTTGAAACTTGGTATATAAAATCCCAATTGCTTCTGAGAATTAAAAGAGAAAATGTTCATAAAAAGCTTAGCACAAAATACTTAAATCCAGTCTTATTTAGCAAGCACATGTTCTACACTGTTGAATGGATTCCAGAATGAAACTTCACATTATTTCCAAATAATCTTCACTGTCCTACAAAGCAGTCCATTGTATGAACTTTTTGGATTGGACACATAAGCAGATAACACAGACACATTTATTTAATGCTGTAACTGAAACCAGGCATATATTCAGCATAAAACTTGCCCCAAGGATCAAGGATTGACAAATGCCTAGGTCAATGAAACGAGAAAACGTGGCAAAATATTGTGAATCCTGGGAAACTAGACCTGAAGGCTTCCACCCTGCAAGGCACAGGATACACCAAACTATATTTTAACACCAACTCCTCTAACTCAGTGGGGCTTCAAGACATGAAATCACCTTTTATCCTGCTACTGAGAAGTCATCTCACCAGCCTTTCTTAAAGATGCTGCAGAATATTGCAGCACCTGTTCCAAACAGTTCTGCATGTTTGATGCTCTGAAAAAGGCTCTGTTGCATCCATTATCCTTCTCTTAGTCAATAGGACCAACTAACTTTATGTACAGCATCATCAGGTCAAAAAGAAGAAAGCAAAAAGCAGATGTGCCACCCTCAAGTCCATCAAACAATTGAACTTCTGATGTGCAAAAATAGGGGCTACAACCCTGTCATTCAAGTGCTCAATCAGTCTTCTGCCTAGAGTATAGTGCAAGGCACAACCCACCTGGGCCAGATTAGTTCCCGTTCTTTAGGAGAGGTAAGTCACACGCTTGATCACTGCTAAGGAGTACCTGAAATGGCACTTCATAAACCAAAGTAGCCAGCTTGCTTATTTACCACCAGAAGCGACATTTTACCTTCCACAGAAGCAGACAGAAAAGCAACTATGTAGCATTGCATTGCTAAAACATGGTTGCTGTTCAATTTTGCTGTTCAAAGTGCTGGCACAGTCCCTGCACAACCCAAAGGAGGTGGTGGCCAAGCAGAAGCAGATTGGACATTTGGCTCCTGACTGGCAAAGGAGTGATGTACCACCGCTTCACTTCAGCTAAGTCCAACTACAACAAACCATCCTGGCCTCAAACCTTTCCCCATCTCTAACAACACTTTGAATCAAATTTGCTTTGGTTTGCTAAATTCATACAACATCAGAAATGTATTAATGCTTTTAAACTCTACGTGTCAAAAAGGAACTAAACACCTCTTGGGCTAACGTTTTTTCTGACACACTTTCACAACCATGATGGTAAATCCCACTTGTAACAATCAGAAACATGACAGAAACAAAGGTTTGCACGTCCCAATAAACAATACATGTCATCTGGTGGGCAAAATGCCCTCTGGGAAACTGGGGTAAGAAACCTCAGCCAGTAGATGCCTGAATGAACACACAGTTGATGAAGGCCAAAAATATCCAGTTACCAGAGGGGGAAAAACCCAAACAACCCAGTGATTGCTCAGTCTGGAGAGAAGCTGAAAATAAAAATTCCTACATGTTCCACTGGACACCAAAACAAAAAATAAAGAAAAATTACAGACTCAACTGGAATAATGATCTTAAGCTATTTCCAACCTCCCCTCCCTCTCCCAGACAGCCTCTCCACAATCCACAGGTAGTATAAGTTTCAGATCATGCTGGTTTACATGCAGCTCTGTATTTGTCCACTTCTCCTCCTACTTTATAGTCACACATCACACTCCTGTTGTCAGGTGGCTCGACCAACAAGCTCTATCTACACTCCAAGCAGTTGTTAAACTGTTAATGAACTGTGAAGACTGCTACAGGCTATTTTGGATCTACAGAACAGCTTGTGCATCCAGAAACATGTATTCCTCCCACTCATTATTATTATTTGCTCCAAAAAATAAATTACTTCTCCTCACGAATCCCTCCTGTGAAACTTCAAGCATGCCGGCCATGGAAAAGTGGGTGTTGCAAGGCTGCATCAGAAAGACACTGCTCAGTGTTGCCCTCCAACAAGGCAGCAGCAGCAGCCTCACCTCCATCTGCTGACAGTCACTTCTAATTGTTTTCCATCTACTTAATGCTGCCAGGCAGGCCCTCCTCAACTCCATGTAATTTACTTAAGCAATGCTATGATTCATCCTGCACAAGCTCTTTAAGCAGTGTGGGTTATTTTCCACACTTGTATTGACATAAAAAATTTCTCAATTGTATTTCCTTTCACAGACTCCAGACTGTTTATTAAGGCATCAAATATCATCAGTGTCCTCCAGGCTGGTGGTGCTTGGCCAGCCATACTGATCAGACCATGGCCAAACTGTGACTGAACTGTCAAATAAGTCAGTGGTAAGGAAGATTTTAAATCCTGTTGGGAGATACAGCTTGTCCAAAAAATGCAATAAATATGGGGTTTATTTTTATTTTTAAAAAATGTATTACATGGTTGCTTAGTTTCACATAACCTTTTAAAAAAACTATTTGGTGGTTTAAGGAAAGAAAACCTGATGTATTCTGCCAATTCTCTCTCATTAATCTATTTCCTTGTTCTATTGTGCTCCAAGTATCTGCTTCACTTGTTACCAAGTAAGTTCAGAATTTCTATGTTTTTAGATGCCTATGCACTGAGGTAGTATCCACATACACCAGGAGAGAGTGAATTGTACTGAGACAGCAAGTGAGGTAGTTCCCTCCTGGCAAAGCTCATATAACCCATTCTTAGGTGCTGCAAGTCCTTCAAGGCCCAAGTGAGGTAAAGATGAGGTACTGCCACTGGTCCAGCTCAGGAACCTGTGATCTTTGCTCACCTCTGTCCTGGAGACTCTGCAGTGCAGATGCAAATGAGTGCAACTCTCTGTTCCAGCTGGTCAAACCCAAAAATTTTTCTAAAAAGCTGTAAATGAAATTAAGTGCTGCCTGCATTTGCCTTCATGTGGGATATGAAAACATCATATACCAGCATACTCTTTGATATGTAGGGAAAAACACTGATTTTAATTCTGAAAATTTCCTGTCTCTGTCATCACACAAGGTAGCAAGGTGCTGGAAGTGGCCTCATAAGGATTCAAGATACATGACCTCTCATATATTGTAACACCCTTCTTGGGATGCCCATGGAATGCAATTCAGTAAGGAAGCCCTACAAATATCTTTACATGACACATACAAGACAAGCATACACAAATTCAGGTGATCTGCTATTCAACCAGAAGGCAATTGCAAAGATACTAGATTTTTATCCCCTTTGTGGGGGGAAAAGTATATAGTCCAATATTATCATCTTCCATGAATAACCACAACAGAGTTGTGGTTTGGCGTGTGGAAAAGGAAATAGCAGGCAGGAAGAAAACACTGTCTATTGGCATTAACATAAGCTCAGCCAGCACACCACTGTTCTGCAGTGCACAACACAAATTGTACAGAAAAACTGGAGAGAGATCAATAAGAGCCACAAGAGTGACTAAAATATATTTCATCTGACTAGGAAATTCAAGCAGCTGAGGATATTTATCTTACAGAGGATATTTATCTTACAGGATAACCGTTTGTAAGTGCCAGTAGGAAAAGATAGATTTGATAGAGGACCACTCAACTTTGGATATAAAATATATAATTATGTATAACATTTGGAAATTGCAGTAGACATTCTTATTGAAAAAAAAAACCCATAAAATCCAGTGAAGCTCTGGAACAACTTATGAGATTGATTCCCTGTACACATTTCTTTTAGCTGATTTTGAGAGTTCTAAAAATGACATGGTGTTACACAAGGAAGTAAAGGTCTGTGTTTCCTGTCCATGCAAGAGGTAATATACACTCATTACAGATCCTTCTGCAGTGAGAAATTACTAAATTTGTAGAAACTTAAGATATTTTGCAACCTCTTCAAAGAGTTTATTCTTCTTTTAGAATCACTACCAGTTAGGGCTGGAAGTAATTAACATTATGCTGATATTTTGTTTCAACTTTTTAAGAAAAATTACTCTGCCACCATCTTTGCAACCACTTAAGCAATGTCCCTGAGTAACTACAAAGAATGAAAGAGGAATGACAGAGAGGGGAAAAGAAAGCAATGTATTACCTTATTATTCAATTGTCAAATGCAAGAGCTAGCATACATGGAGGGCATCTCCCATTAAATCCTTTCATTTGCTAGCTTTAAAAAAAAAGGAATGAGAGCAATTTAATTTGCATTATATTAGTTCAGTAATACTTGGAGCATTTGGTTGCAGGAACCAAAACATTCCCAACACAGTTCAGAGAATCACAGAATCATTTAGATTGGAGAAGGCCTCCAAGATCAACAAAAGTCCAACGTCTGACCAATGTTGATACCACCACGTCCACTAAACTATATGACAGAATTCAATGTCTGTTTGTTTTTGGAACACTTCCAGGGATGGTGACTTCATGACTTCCCTGGGCACCCTGTTCCACTGCTTAATCACACTTTCAGTGAAGAAAATTTTCAGAATATTTCAATCTAAACCTACCCTGGCACAGTTTGCAGCCATTTCCCCTTGTCCTATTACTTAGCTGCCTGGGAGAAGAGGCTCACCCCCACTTCACCACAACATCTATTCAGGTACTTGTAGAGGGCAATAATGCCTCCCCTGAGAGCCTCCTGTTCAGCAGACAGAACAACCCTACTACCTTCACATGCTCTTCACAGGACTTATGTTCCAGACCCTTCACCAGCTCTGTTGCCCTTCTCTGGACAGGCTCTAGCACTTCAAGGTCTGTCTTGTAGTGAGCCCAGAAATGAACAGAAGATTTGAGGTGTGACCTCACCAGTGCTGAGTATAGAGGGACAATCACTGCCCTGGTCCTGCTGGCCACATCATTGCTGACACAGGCCAGGATGCCATTGGCCTTGGCCACTTGGGCACATGTGGATCATGTTCAGATGCTCTCAACCAGCATCCCCAGGTCCTTTTCCACTGGGCTACTTTCCAGCCACTCTTCTCCCAGCCTGTAGTGCTGTCTGGGGTTGCTGTGACAGAAACCAGGATTTCACCTTGTTTAACCTTATAGCACTGGCCTCAGCCCATCACTCTAGCCTGTTCAGATCTCTCATGCAGGGTCTTCCTGCCCTCCAGCAGATCAACACTCCCATTCACCTTGGTGTTGTCTGTGAATTTACTGAAGGTGCAACTTGATACCCTTGTCCAGATCATGGATAAAGGTATTAGACAGGACCGGCCCCAGAAGTGGGGAACACCCTTTGTGACTGGCCACCAACTGGATATAATTCCATTGACCCCAACTCTCTGAGCTCAGCCATCCAGCCAGATTTTTACCCAGTGAAGAATACACCAGATGCTCTTCAGCCAATATGCATCCTCTCATCTCATTGTGCAGAGCTCTGCCTTCCCCTCTGTGAGTGCAAAGTTGCCATTCTGGAGTATCTGAAGTGCTCACACACCCAGCACTCACCCAGCAGCATGACCCACACACAGAAAAGGAACCTGCTCTTCTGGACTGTCCTCCTTTGACCACACCATGTCCTGCCAATGGCCTCCCTCCTCTGTGGCCTGAGATGTCACTATGTGTGAGGCACAGGAGCCAGCTCACCACAGCCTCTGGCAGGGAAGGGAATCACACAACTGCTAAAAGGGGTACCCTGGTGACTGAAGGGCTGGGAGCCAGCAGCTCCTGAGAGGCAGCCTGCTGCCCCTGCCACAGCACAAACCCCTGAGCAAATACAGCAACTCCCGCCCCTCCAGCTAGTGACCGCTGAAAGGAAGTTGTTGGAATACAGTGCCTCATCAGTCTCATGTCAAATCTTAACAGAATATCCTGGCAAAACCCAGAGGGCTTACCAACAGCCTGGAGAGCTGATTTTTATTATATTTATTTACATGCATTTATACTGTTAAATTATTAGATACATAAATACATTAGTACATGACTGTAAAACATGTTTCATTAATTATTATCACAAAAGTTACTGAAATGGAATAGACAAATACCTAACTATCTCTAGTTCTTGAACTAGTTTGCCATTAAATCTAGATTGCATGAGATTTTGCTGGCTTTTTAATCAAGCATAAAGTTTGATTATAAATTACATTTATAACATAATGCACAATAAAATAATATATAATAAACATATTAAATATTATAGTTACAGTATTATAGAAAACATATTTCTTATAAAATAGAAAAAATAATATCCATGGGATTTCCTTTACAGCAACAAGTTTATTACTTACAGTACCCAGGATATCAAACTGACCCACTGAAAATTTTGAAATCTAATTATGACAGAAAGGAGCGTGGGGAAGAAAAGTGAAAATGCTTTGCACTATGCACGTTCCCTGATAGGCTGCAGCTGCTACCTCCATTCTCCCCAATACCTGGGGAAAGCACCCAGCTTGGCACCCCTTTCCACTCTGGGGAGCTTTGCTCAAGCACAAGAAAGGACAGCACCACTCAGCCAGGCTGGGCTGTGTTTGAAGGCACACACAGCTCCATGAGCTAAAAGGAGACTCCGCTCATGCCGTGCAAAGCCAGAAGGAGCCATGGGAAGCCAGCTCCCTGCCAGCACAACGTGGAGCACAACCCAACACCACTGACTGAGCAAAGCAGGAGTCTGGAAGAGACTAGAGAGGCTGAGCATACTGCTGGCTACTCACTGGCTTATAGTTCCACTTGTTAATTTACTTGTAGGAATCCAGAAGGGAAAAGCAGGCTCATGTATAGAGGCATGAACCGTCTGCATGTGGAAATTACTTCACCTATTCAGAATCCAGGGGACAGATTGAAGAAAACAAACTTAAAAAGGACCATGAAATAATCTGGCAACTTTCTGCTCAGGAAAGAGCTGGGGGAAACATATCCCTGCTGATTATGTGTCTAATAGCTCCAAAAGCTGTGTTCTATATCAAACAAACCTGTACAGCACAAGCCTGTTTGGAAAAGGGAGGGAGGGTCTTTAATTGACTACTTTCAGAATGATGTAAGAGTTTTACAAAGGAGCAAGTAAAAAGAAAAGACACACAGCCCAATCCATGAAATTAAGATACTGCAGCTCATAATATAAAAATATACATGCTGTTAAAGCCTAGGCCTGTTCCTGTACCACAGAACTTACATTGTGCCAAAATGTGAGACAGTATGGAAAAAAAATTGTGCCACCAAACCAAAAAACATGACAAGAACAATGGATGTTTCACTATTACTGCCCAAGAGACTGCTGCTTTGAGGAAATTACTGACCAAGGTCAAAGGCATCAGAATCTATTAATCTATTTTGATGGGATAATCAGCAAAAAGCCAGAAACATTTATTCTAACCCCAGATCTGACAAAGCCCACTTTATTATTCGGCTTGACATTTAAATGGCTTGTCTACCATTACACTATCTAAAGCCTGAATGAATCAGAATTTACCTCATATATATGTATATCTAGATTTGCCCTAGAAGTCAGGCATAAACACCTAGCCTTTAAAGATATAATGGGCTAATTTTTTTATCCCACTGACTTTTAAAATGCTGTAAAATGCAGAAACTCTGTGTCTCTAAGAAATATGCGGTAAAAGAAAGACAAGTTTTTGTGAGTTTAAACTTCAGCTTTTTTCATATTTTAACAAGATATAAAGATATTCTCTAAATATAGCGATCTGAAAAGAATTTTTATATTTTCTAATTCTGGTAATGTACTGGAGCACAGAGCAACAAAAGTCATATAGATTTTCCAGAACAAAACCAATTTTGTGTGTTGCAAATATTGTTAAAAAGAAATTCCCAGTGTGGTTAGAAACTTATTTACATTTGCTTCCCAAATTATGAGATGTGGGGAAGCTTCAGCACTTTGTGCTGCCCCTCGGTTCAAAGGGAGCAGCGTTCTCCAACAGAGAAGGGGTATATCAGTGGGAGCAGCACTTTAGAGGAACATGTGGTTTGCTCCTGGGCAGAATAATAAGGCCTTTTAGGAGGTTCATTAAGCAGCAGAAATAGCAGCAGCAGCACTGCTGCTCACCTCAGTGCACTGCTCCACTCACACCACGTGTCAGCAGTGCAAATATGCCTGACTGGGGGTTCTAGAGGAGAAGCAACTGGGCCTTTTGCACACAAAAGCACACCCAAAATCCTTTAAAGTCATTAAGCAGTTGTCTCCTACAGCCCCTGGAGAGTCAGAAAGTTGCTCAAGTCAATCAACAGAACTGCGGTTCTGCTCCAGGTGGACTCTGGTCAGCTGGCACAAGACAGAAGATTTTCATCTGGATCCCTAATTCAGCTGGCAAGAAGCACCACCCAAAGTGTTAAAGCAAGTGATGTGATATTTTTTCCTTGGTGCTACTAATGAGTTGCAAAAAAATAATCAAAGTAAAACATGTATTTTTGTGCCCTGCTGCCAATGTGCACTTTTTGATGTTGGTAACTACAGACTTGACCCAGGGGCTGTCCAGGCCATGTGGTGGAATGGTGCATTTGGTGCAGTGCAGCAGTATAGCCAAGTATGTAAGAGGAGTAAATATCTACTCCCAGCTCCCCTCACCTCTAGGGCTCCCACCAGTTTTGGATGTGTTTTGGGAGACCAGGTGTTTCAAACAAATTTCAGAACCAGTCTGATGAGTAGCAGTCACCAGCTGGATCAAATGTAACCATCTACCTGCATGTGGGCAGTGCTGCAGAGAAAGGATGCTCTGATGGAACGAAACAAAGGAACTCCAGCAGAAATGCTCCAGACTAAAACTGAAATAATGAGCAGCCCTAAGAAAGATTTGTATGTCTGTTCATCATCAGATCTTTGATGAATGAGGACCAAGATTTCCATATTTTCAATATTTCCATGATCAAGCCTGCAGTTAAACTATGCTAAATGCAGTGACTCTAGTTAAGAGTTCTATTAAATATTTTTTGTCTACTGTATTTTAAGCAAGTCCTGAAGACAACAGGAAAAATCCTGTTCTTTTCATACTTAATGTTAAATACGTTTTAAATGGCATCCAGAAAAAAAGTTAAAAGCCTTGTAACAACCAGCACAGCTTTTCATTTAACAACTTTCTGTAGTCTTGGGTACAACTGCTTCTAAAATCAGATGAACAAAGGGGGTTTAATCCTTTATTTTAAGAACAAAGGCAGTGTAATCTAGTCATTAAATATCTGATGATGTAGTTTAATGACATGTGAAAAAATGCCTTGGCACAGGCTGGAGAACATGTGCTAGCAAGAGCACAGATTCCCATGTTACTGTGATGGAAATAAAAGCTATGCCAGGCCACTAAGGACTTGCAAAAAATTAAGCCTTTAGCAACAGAGATCAGATAGTTGGATATCCTAAATCCCAAAATCTACTTTAGCAATAACAACATTTGTGATAAATTTTTAGAGATAAAATACAAGGCAAAGATACATCATAAATGCACAGCAATCTCATAGACCTTTGCCTCCAATTTAGTGTGAACTGAAGTTAATGAAAATGAGGGATATGTAGGAAAAATAAAGTTATTGTTAGCCTAATACATGGAATGGTATCTACAGGCTCAATTCTGCACTAGTGTGTTATGTAACACCTGAAATGCTAATATTTGGATAGTAAAAAATGTGAGCAAGAAAACAAAGAAAGTAGGTACTGGCCACTGAACCAGAGGTGAAGCTTCTGTTTCATTAGAAAAATCTGAAGGAAATCTTCTAATTCCTGACCATGCAGTTATACTTTCTATTGCAGTTGAGTGAGCGTGGAAGCTAAATTTTGGTGACGTACTAAAAACATGTTCAGAAATGCAAACTTCTATAACTCTGTATGCGCACACACAGAGAGATAATTATGTTTGGTAAATATGAAAACACTGAAATGCAGAAATATTTTGATGATGAAGCAGGGATAAGAACTATTTGCTTGCCAAGAGCCAGCATTCCCCAGAAGACTAGTTTCCTGCACTGAAACCTGCCTAAACACAGATGACCACCTGTACCTGAAATAAACTTTTACCACCTAATTGCAGCCTTTTATTATATTCTGCTTCCCCTCTGTGTTAATTATTTAAAGGACATCCAAGGGAAGCACTTAGGTTTTAGATACAGAAAAACGCGTCCAACAGACATTTAAACCACGACAGTAAAATTACCCCCCAATACTAGAAATATCACTGATCTAGTTTTTACTAAATTTTTTTTAAGTTAGCCACAAGAGGGAGTCAATAGTACTTGAATGCCAGCACCACACCCTCCTCCCCCCAAGACAACCAAGACATGGTGTTTAGAAAAAGAGTTTAAACAAAACACATTCTAAAGATCCCAGTGAGATATTTTGTATGCACTTCAGGGAAATTAGGAGCACTAGCTAGAATGTAAACGGGAAGCTTCAGTTTCTTCATATGCGAATTCATATTCACTTATTCATCCATGAATTTGAGGATGAAAAGAATGTCTACAACGCATAACACAATGACCCAGAGCCTCTGATGGGATGTTTCAGTCACTCCACAGCACCATCCCACTCACAGCCTTCAGCAGTGGTACCAATGGTTTGGGTTACCCCACTCTCAGCCCTCATGGCCTCTTCCACTGACTCCCAGGACCTGTGCACACAAGAGCCATCCCTGCCCTGTGCGACACCGAGTACCTGGTATGGAGCAACGTGCTTTTGCTCAGCCCCTGCCATGTAAAAGCTGTGTGAGCTTGTCTGGGCAAGACCAGGCAGGCAGGCCCAAGCAGGGAATTCTGCTTTTTGAATTCCATAAAGAGAGGGGGCCTCTCTAAAAGGCAGGCTGGGACACCACAAAAAAACTTTACCGTCCACTCTCTCCATACCTTCACAGCCTGAGTAACCTGGAGACTGACTACAAGCTGTAGATCCAGAATCCACCTCTATAAAATACCAGTGAGTTGGAAGAAATTAAAATTAATTGAAGAGTCTGAATGAAAATCAGATCTGTTCCTTTTTCTGCAGGTAAGGTCAGAAGTAGTTGACTTTTTAGCCTCTTTGCCACCTCTTTTTTTTTTTTTGTATTTTGCCTTACAAATAATTCCTAATTAGGCCTTATTAAAATAATTTTAATCCTCATTAAAAAGAATTGAATTCCATGGATAGCTGCCTTAAGCTGGAAACAATACTCAAACAAAGCCCAAAGATATAGCATAATCTTCTCTTCATAATTTGCATACATAAAGATTTGTTCTGTCTCTTCCTACATTTACTTAGAAGCTCATAAAACAAAGAACCAAATTAGAAATACCAGTCTTTGTTTCAGTGACCCTTCATTTGTTACACTTTACTCTTCCCATATTCCATCTCCCCCACTACATTTGTGAGACAAAAAAAAACCCCACCACCCTTATTATGCAGTGTATTTATATCCATCTGAATAAAAAAACCTGCTTTCTCAAGATGTCCTGTAATCTCATTTCATGTCCATTTTCTGCATTTCTATTCAAATGTTCATTTTGTCCTATGAGTATGCAATTGACTACTACTGACCAAACAATGAAGATGAGTTTG
Source organism: Trochalopteron elliotii (assembly GCA_024734555.1). Taxonomy (NCBI): domain Eukaryota; kingdom Metazoa; phylum Chordata; class Aves; order Passeriformes; family Leiothrichidae; genus Trochalopteron; species Trochalopteron elliotii. The sequence goes on from JANPWX010000072.1 coordinate 545,130, forward strand.
CTTTAAATGTACCAAAAAAATCCAAACGGAGAAACTCAACAACCTCTCATGCACACAAAACAAACAAAAACCTGTTGAGAGTTTCTGCTGGCTGAGGCAATAGAGGAATTTCATCACTAATAATGTTCACAGTACCCAAAATAATTCCGGACATAATTGGTACTTTGAATTGTCTACTAGCCTGGTGATTTATGATATCGGATGCTTTTAACTCCAGATCCCATTGAAAGACTGCTTTCATAATCGTGACTTTTGTTGTGAAACTTCCTAAGTTCTCCCAGCTATAATGAGGCTACAATAGAAGCCTTTAAAAAGTAAAGATTTATCATCACTAGGAAGTTGTCACATAAGATCTGCACAGAAGGCCACACGACAAAGCCTACAAGACTTAGGGGGCCAGCAAAGAGACAAGAACAGCTGGGTACTCACATTGGAGCATCCACTGCATTTGGAATGTCTGTGACATCCTACTCAAACAGGAGAGGACCAAACAGGTTTGAGGCAAGGTGCAGATAGCACCCTTTCCACCTTTATTTTTCCCACTAGGCTTGTTTCAGATTTGATTAGCATTTGAACTAGGAAACAGGCTACCAGCACTAAAATGGTTCTCTGCCTCCAGAGTTTAGCCCCTCTGCGAATGAACTTACCTACCCATTAATGCATTCCTAACACTTAAAGATGAAGACTACAAGAAATACTACCAAGCCTTATGCTTGATGACATCAAATGTTCCATTGGCTCAGCTAGGAACAGCTTTTGCCCCAGCCAGGCATACATACTGGGTACATTCTCCCTCTCCTCCTCAGAGCCATTCCTCAGAGGAACATGCCAAGGCTGGGGATAAACAAGCACTCTTTGCTGGGAACAGAAAACTCTTATACTCATGTGCCTGGATAGTGCTTTCTGCTTATACAGTCATTATGGCTCAATGACAATTCCACTCCCGTATCCTGTGATCCTGGAGAGCACATACTGCAACAGACAGCACAACCAGTGGGAGAGCCAATTCACTGTCCTCTCCTGAAAAACCTGCCCTTAGTTCTCTCTCCCACTTTCCCTGTGACCTGAAATAATGCCCCAAAAGACTACAGTCACACATGTCTTTGTGTGCCATACAGAAGATAAGTGACGAGAATTGTCTTCTTCAGGGACCCAATGCAAGGCAGTAGAACCTAAATCAGCTTAGACAAAGGGTAAGACCATCTAGGCACAATGCAGGAAGGGGGCCACTCATTTCAGCTGCCCAGCTCACTTGGAGCTCAACACAACTTTGAATTTTCGCATGGCTAAGAAGCTGAAACCACATAAACCCATCACATTTTACATGTTTCCATCCACAAAGAAAAAACTGACCTAGATTCTCCCATTCTTAGATTCCCTCACAGCTCTGGCCAGGTTTTCAGAGGGTTGCTAACCTTGGCTGAGTTATGGGTTTATAATGAAACACTAAAACATGAGTACATTTGAGTTGGTTTGGATTTTAATATGGATGTTTTGGATGGCTGTAATGCTACAGTCAATTCAGACATTCTGGGTACTTTTCATCCAAAAATTGGTGCTTGGAAAAAAATCCCATGTTTACAATAAATTAAAATCAATCATTATTTTGGGCTTCATTCTCAACTTCACCATTCCAGGAGAGCATCTGGTTTAAAACCAGGCTCCTGAACTTGCAGTGAATGTACCTTGGTTTTATATGCTCTTACTACAATAATGAAAATAAACCATTTGTGAAAAAAATTACTTGCAACTTCCAAATAAACAAAAACATAAGGTGACAGACATGCAGATGACTAAAGAAGTAAAATAGTAAGACAAAAGTCAGAAAAAATAAAGCCAAAAATTCAAAATATATCAAAAGTAGTGAAACAAGGCTCTAACAGTATAAAAGACGTGCTGTCTTCGAGCTTGTGAGATGATCCATTGCCTTGAGACACATATGAAGATACACCATTAAGGTGAGACTCAATGGCTTCTTAATTAATTTGGTAATTTAACTTAACCTTTCATCCTCAAAAGGTTAAGCAATGCCATAGCTCTCCTACCAATGCACAGCTCTGGAAGAAGTTGAAACACTTATCTGTGGTACTGACAATCCAAAGCAGCACTTTTAACAGGTTTCTAAAGCAGTACAGGCCCTCCTCAGAGGGCTCAGAGTAACTTGACATTGAGAGTATGAAGGCAAATGAAAACTACCATGAAGACACCATGCCACAGGCTAAGTAACGAAGGAAGTATTTTGAACACTTCAAGTTTTTTCATACTTTGATGGGCTGTCAGTTCTGTCAGCATGTGGCATTGACTGATTTTTGCCCTTCAGCCAGAACAGTGACTTCAAGTAAGGATGCAGTAGGAGAGAGGGAGAAAAAAAAAGGGGTGAATGATGCTGATAAAACACTCTAACTCTGGAGTTCTTCAGAAATCAGACTGATGTCTGATACTATCTTCAAAGCCTTTTAGTGCTTACTTTAATTCTTCTTAAGAAGCAATATTCTTTCTCCTTAAGAAAACCTAAACCCAGTTTTCCACGTTAATCAGCCCCAAAATGAGGTTGCAAAAAGTAGTTCTATGGCAGGAATAAAATACTCTATACTATGCAAATGCTGTGCATACCTCAACAATAGAGAGTTCAGAGATGCCTGTTTTCACTTACAAACAGGGACAGGGTAATTTTTTGTTAATTTTGTCTGCACTTTGTTGAAATAGTTATGAAAGGAGGAAGAAGAAACATGCCTCAAGCTTCGCCAATATCCAAACAAAACAAACAGCAGCAGGGTTTGTTTTCACTTAAGTTTCATTATAGTTCATATATAGAGAATTAGTGCAACTTCAAACTGGTTTGTATTTAAACCCATGTGTATGACAAGACTAGCCAACATGCTCATTTGCTAGTGGAAAAGTTTTATTCCTGCCATTGTTTCCTCGTGTAATGTGTATTCATACATTCTGGGAATCTTTTTTCTAAAGCAGAAGTCTATCTTAACAAATTAGCAGAGCAGAACCAAAAGCCCAATCAAGAAATCTGAACTTCCAGGAGTTTGCAACTGATTTTACGATTGTTCCTTCACTTTGATAACTGAACTTGGATAAGGGTGGCAAAAGAACACCAGTCACTCAATGACCAAGCCAAACAACCTTGGCAAGGCTTTGGTAACACTGAAAGCCAGAGACACAGCCAGGAGCAAGCTATGCTTTCCCCAAGTCAGTAGAGGTCACTCAGCTGAAAGCTCTTGCTATTCCTCATGCTGCTTGTGCAGTTTGGCAGCTGAGCTATTTCCTATTAATCCGTGTTATGGCTCACTGCAGGCCACCAACATATACCACCCTAATGACAATCAGCAAGAGAAAATATTTAAGTTCAACAAAAGACACCAATTGTAGGTATCCCAGATGCAAACGACTCCCAGCCAATATGTGACTGGTGCATTACATAATACGCCTGTGAGAGCTTGGAAGTCATCTAGAAAACACACCCAGGTAGAGAGACTTTGTAACTCTTAGTCCCTACATGAGGATTCAAGGTGTTCAGTCATTTAACGGTGGTGTTCAGCGCTTCAAAAAAGCAACTTAGAAAGAAATGGGATTACATCTAGCAGCTAATTAACACATTTCAGACAATTCATGACAGAAAATGCATGCTCAAACACTATGTTTCAATTCTTTGTTACCTGCTCTAGTTGCGTGATCATTCCAGTTTTATATTAAGTAGAGGAAAATGCTAAGGAGTAAGGTGTATGGAAGGGCAATTAGGCTTCCAATTAGCAGAGGGAGTGACAGATTTTCTTACCAAAGTGGAAAATAGAGGAGAGCTCTCCTGAGTCAGTTTTCTATACTGCATATGTTGTGGTTTAGGAATGGTATTCCCCAGTTTAGCGTTCCCACTGAAACACTCCAAAGCACGTGCTGTTTGCTTGTTTCTTGCTTCCCCTTTCCCCTCCCACTATGGCAGGACGGAGAGGAAAAC
>JANPWX010000072.1:554078-670137 GCA_024734555.1 Trochalopteron elliotii
AAAATTAAACCACTTCTAAGATATTACAAATGACACTATCCACATGACTCTTCACACTCCTCTTCCTCATCTGGAAGAGGAATTCCAGACCTGCCTCCAAGTCTCCTGTCCTAGTTTTGTTCCTACTCATAGCAAACACTGCTTAACTGAGTACATGTAATCAATTTACTTGGCAGGGTTAATAACACTCAAGGGCTATCACTGTGACTGAAAAAGAAGCTGAGAGTTGTGTGCTGCTTGGAGAGCCTCAGATAGCAAGATTCTTTCTTGGGAACTGAATGATCAGTCTACTGCTAATACTGTTTCCACCCCTACTCCAGCTGCTCCTTTAACATTCAATTCTTCTCTACAAGTTTCTGCAGTTTTTCCAATGGGTGGATAAATAGCTGTCCTGCTTGAAGGTCCTCCAAATATTTGTATTTATATGTTGTTTCTTGCCCCCAGTCTCCTTCATTAAAATCTACAAAACTCCCAGCCCACCCCAAACTCCAAACCAAACAAACACAACTCCTCCAACCAAAAATCTCACAAGCTCCTCCCTGTCCCCTGCCATCCGCTCAGAGAGTTACTGCAATAAATAACAATCAGAATCAAAGCACATAAGCTATTGGTGACAGGAACTAAAAAAGTATTTCACAAAGAAATTTACTGATCTGAATGACAGCAGAGACAAGCTAGTTTTTGGATTAAATTTTAGCCAGAAACTTTCTCTCTGTAATTTTGTACAGCCTGATATGCAAGTACTTGGGTCATACTATTGCTCCCAGAGATTCAAAGCTGCAATTTCATGGCCACTGAGCTTATTGAACAGCACAAGCCATGAGATGCCAAATCCCTTCTGTGAAGCAATGAAGGATCTCAGATTTTTCTTGAATGGCCACTGTACCCTCAGTGTATTGCTGGATAAGACCTTCTCTTCCCCCTTCATTAACAAATGGTATGACTTGGCATCCCAGCAAATCTGCTGGCTTCAGTAAGCTAAGCTACAAGAATGCAAGCCGTATGCAAATAGCCCAATTATTTTCCTCTATCCATTAAATCTAACCTAACCTGAATAAGGACTGATCAACTACAATTTATTTCAGTGTTTTCTGAATTTTTTATTTCAGAGCACTTCTTCTGTTTCCAATCAAGATTTTACATTAGAGCTATTCTTTCATACCACAAATACACAAGTGCAAAACTTTTTTTCACTTAACTTCAAAGAGTTGGAAGCTTACTAAGAATTATCTAGACCATCAACTGAACCTGCAAACTTCTATTTGAATTGTGTGAAAATATCAGATGATGTTAAAATGCAGCTACTTTTATGACTACGTCACTGAATGCACCTTTTGGTAGAGCTCAAAGTACTTCTGGGGTAGTCAGTACTACACAAGTGCTGGAAATAGTGATAGAAAGCTGGGCAGTAGGACTTAACTTCTGCTACTGAGGAAACAGCAGCAGGGCCCAGCATGCTCATCAAACAGCCAGTTCAAAGGCACAAACTGAGGTCAACCCACATTGCTCAGTATGGCCTGAAGAGTCCATCTCTATCTCATCTTTATTCTTCCATTAAAGTAGCTGTAGGCAGCAATAAGATCACCCCATGACTGTTCTGCAAGCAAAACAAGCCCTGTCCTCCCAGAATTTGGTTACAGGTAAGTGCTTGAGTCCTTCACCTTCTTTAATGATGTTTCATTTGACTGACTTCATTAGGCCAGTATCTTTCATGCTCTGGGGAGCTCAAACCAAACACAGTAGAGTGGGTGTGGTTTCACATGTTCAAAGAGAAAGGACTACTTCCCTGAATTTTACTAATGCAGCCCTGCCTCAGGCCATTTTTTTCAGCCAGTTGATATTCCCCTTGCCATCAAGTAGATCAGTCATTCCACTTAGTTTGGTATTATCCATAAACTTGCTGAGAACACACTCCATACCATCCACCTGCATTATTAATTTGGATTTTAAATAGTGCTGGCCCAGTATCAGTGCCCAAGGGATACCAGTGGTAATTGGGTGCTAGTTGAAATTTGTGCAGCTGTTAACCTGCTGACTCATATTGTAACCTATAATCTCACTTCTGAAATCCATTTTATACTGTGGAAAAAAAATTAAAGTTAATTAAAAATCTTCTTTATGAAAACACTTCCAAGCATTTATCTTCAGAGGCTTGTTTCCTTGAAGTACAAATCCATGTGGCACAAGTTCAGGACTTCATGTTGCTGTACCAGGAAGCACCTCATACTCTCAAGTGATGCCACAGTTCAGGGAAATATTTACATTCAGAGCTGCTTGGAGCTGCTTTGTCAGAACTACAAGCTTTAGGACAGTCTGTCAAGCTTACCAGAGAGAGATGGACAGCTTGTCCTAGCTTCAGCTGGGATAGAGTTCATTTTCTTCCAGGTAGCTGATAAAATGACGTGTTTTGGATTAAGGATGAGAATAATGCTGATAACACACTGATGTTTCAGTTGTTCCTGAGTACTCCTTACCCTAAATCAACAACTTCTCAGTGTCTCAGGCTCTGCCAGTATGCACGTGCACAAGAAGCCAGGAGGGAGCATGGCCAGGGCAGCTGATCTGAACTGGTCAAAGGGATATTCCATATCACAGAACATTGTGTCCAGTGTATAAAATGGGGGAATCTGGCCTGCTGTGGGATGGGAATCTGTCACTGGGTGATGAGCAATGGTATTCTGCATCACTTGTCTTTCTTTGGATTTATTATTTTTTTTTCTTTCAATTATTAAACCGTTCTTAATCCACAGGTTTTTTTTTTTTCTCTAATTCTCTTCTCCAGTCCACGATGGACAATGGGGGCCCTTGTGAGGAGCCGTGTGGTACCTAGCTCCTGTCTGGGGTTAAACCAGCCAACGGCTTCACAGTCATCCCTCAAAATCATTGCAGTATGTAAGACAGGGATCCTGACTGACCAGATTCCCAACTGAAGCTTGCTTTTTCTCTGCAAGCAGAATGCTGCATATGCAAAATTTCTGCTCTCCGTTCCATTTGCCATGGAACATTGCTTGGGAGACCTGTAAGCGACGTCAAGTATGAGAGTTCTTCCTGAGAAAAAACTGATTTAATAATGCTTCAATTTTTAATCTTCAAAATTTGACAGACCATGCCTGCAGGGAGTAGAGAGAGCTTATGAATTTCCTGGTTAGAATGCAAAGCCATTCCACTTCAGCATTAAATTAAATTTTCTAATCTAACCCCTCATATACTTATCCTGCTTGAGAGCCTCTTGATGGGATCAAAAGCTATTAACTTTGATTATTATTTGTAGTGGATGTTTCTACAGAAATACACTTCTATCATGTACAAACAACATTAGTTTCAGAATTTGTACTATTAGCAAACACTGCTTCAAAGTGCAGGCCTTCTTTAAGAGGCCTGTGCCTCCAGCAGCAGGAGCACATGAAATGTGTTTGTCTTTGTGGTTCTGAGGGCTATGAAATGGCAGAAGGAAACTCTAAGGAAGACAGCTGTCCCTGGAGAGTTTGTCACCTTTTGGCAGTCAGCAACCATTGTTTTGATCTGTAAAATGGATGTGGGCCATTACCAAAGCCCGTGGTGGCACTGAAACAGCTCGAGGCTCAGCTTTACTGTGCAGTGCTGCAGCTCCTGGGTTCCACAGAGCACGATGGCTCAGCTCCACCATGTCTCCATGTCAGCAGCCCCTCTGCAAACCCCCTGAATGTCAAACACACAACATGCCCCTGCTGAAGCACTTGGAGGTGTCTTCCCTGCAAGCTGTTCCTTCTGTTCTGGATACTGAGTAGTCACAGAAAACTTGTCCAATCAGAAGAATATTATTCTTCTTCACACTGGGAGAAAAACACATCTCTTCAAAAAAGTTTCCCTGAAAACCAAGACTGGCCTTACTCAAGGAGAGACTGGATTTGGGTTCATGTCTCCCATGTCTCAGACAAACCTCAGTAACTGAATTTCTGGCCATTTCAAAAACAGATGCTCTGCTGTACCTCTGCTTCCCCAGACACACACATACCTATTAAAAGTTTTGATTCCAACAAGTCAGCATTTTTCAAAGGAAAAAACTCTGATCAGAACGATGCTCAGTTTCAACAGACACAATAGTGCCTCTGACATCCATATCTGAAAATACTAGGCTATTTAAGTGCACTATCATCCCTCATGAAACTTCAAGTGATTAAAGAGAATGGAAAAACTGTAACCTGGTCCAGCTTGCTGACATGTCTCTCCAGACATTCTCTCTGGAATCAAGATGCTCGACTTTATCTTCATCCATGCTTTGAGTTAAGCCCTAGGATCAAGTACCATAATTTTGCATCCAAATCTTGTATTGTGAAGCCCATCCAGAAGGCAAATGTCATTTCAGCATGAACCATCTGCTCTCTCTCACCTCCAGTTCCACAGTATATGACTGACAACAAGTCTTATTGATGAAATTTCATAGCATAGGCAATTAACATACAGTGTATGTGCGTGTAGTATTTATTTTAAATAAACATACATGTTTGCATGCAGTTTAAAAAAATCACTGCAGAAACAGGAAGAGAGGAAAACAGAGTACACAACATTTTAAAAGGGCATGGACTCAAGCAGTGTGAGACTGGATTATACAGAAGACTTTGAATTCACTACCTCTGTCAGTCTGTGCCATGGCAGGTGTGGAGAGGGCAATGGAAACACTACATGGAAGCAGCACACTGCCTGCTATAAACAGATGGACTGTGGCAACCACCTGACTCCCATGGAAATAGTGATTGACAGAAAAATAGAAAAAAAATAATTTAAAGTTAAAAACAAAAAAGCTCCACACCTCTGAAACAGTATAGGAAGACCTGGGCCAAGCACAAACACCAGCCCAAACTTCCCAGAGAACTCAAGCAAACTGGAGACCTTCAGATGCATTATAGGCTTTGTGAAGCCAGAGGGAAGGCAGAGCAATACATGCTTCACACCAGCAGTGCCCAAAATGCTGGGGGAAAGAGGCAAGCATTAAGGATCAGTTTTAGATATAGTCCTACTTTCTCTTCTCACCTGTGACTATCTTATAGGCAAGTGTTCTTACACTCACGTGACACTACATTAAGTTCCTATCTTTCACCACAAACACTTTTTATTTGTTCCTTTTTTTTACCCAACCTGCTGGTAGGCAACACTTAAAATACACTAAGTTGATAAACCTATTTACTGTACATTTAGCTAAAAGAAGTTTGCAAGCTCTTTGTACAGCTCTGAAGGAGATATGACAGTATTTCTGCACTCATTGGAAAACACAGGATCTGTAATATGTCGCCAACTGCTTCTATGGCCTCAACTGTCCCTTTCATTATCTGGGAGATTTAACCAGCAGACTTCTATAATAAGTTATGCTAACAGCACATATTGGAAGAACCACTCAATGGAAGAACTTCCCTCCCTTGTGTACTAGATTTCTAATTAAAGAGAATCAATTTTCTGCTTCGCTTAAAATACGGATTTAGCATGTAACTGTCACACAAACATTGTTACTTGACTTAATAAATACACCTGCATCTAATTCCATCATCTCCTCAGATCCTTCTTGTCTCCTGCAAGCAGGCAACACCTACCATGACTCTCCACGACTTCCACAGCAATGCATAGCATCAGGCATCTCACAGGCTCAAGCCTTTTAAAGGTTTTATATAATGAGGTTATTGAGGAACGCTCTTTCCATGGAGAGAAGTTATTCCTCATCTGAAAACAGCTTGGTGGTGTTATTGTTTTCTTGCCTCTATTGTGAGGGTGATCTCACATTCTTTTCTATTCATTCACATGAGAGAAGGAGCTGCAGTAGTTCTGAATGGCAAGATGTCTCTAGACCTGAGGTGTGGAAAAAGCCCTGTGAGGATGTGGGAATGGAAAGGGCACATCCAGCACCACCAGCAGAAGGATGCTGCAGTGAGAAACTACATGTAGCTTTTCTACACAAATCTGCACATGGGTGCAAATTATAGCCACACAAAACACGCTCCTATGTGCTATCTAAGAGCAGTCATCCAATAAAGCAGATGACTACACTGCAGGCATATTCAGAGGTGACTGCATCTCAGGGAATGCAGCATGGGAACAGCACACCATGCCCACAAAATTAAGAGACATGGCAGGTTAGGGGTCAGGATGTCTTGCTTTTATTTTGGGATGTTGAAGATTTTTCTTAGAAACTATTGACAGAAGTCACAGAAGAGAAGCAGGATCCTGCAACAGACTTTATAGAAGATTAGAAGGAAAGAACAATAGCTTAGGGAGAACAGAAGAACTGTTTTGTCTGATGCTCTGCCAAGCTTGTGTTAAATAACAAAACAGTGTCCTAGAAGAATTTGTTAATATGGCAACGAGTCTCTCCTGGACTGATGAAAGATAAGGCTATGTAAAGCATTGCTAATCTATTTGAGCACCAGTTTCTGCTACTCAAGTTAAAGTTATAGATCTTGGCTGTTGGAAGACCTGCTCATTTGCCAGTGAGCTGGCAGTAGTCCTTGATGTGCTGTAAGTTCAGCCAAGCAACTTTCACATCTTTTCAGAGGACCAGCTCTTTCTAAAGTCACAAATAATTATTTCCAGTAGTTTCAGCCTCCCAAACAAATAAAAAATTACTAGCTACCTACAGAAGTCAAGGTATATCTTATTAAGATCACACATTTTTTTCAGAAGAGCTCTCAACTTGTTCTGATCCCACTAAAATCCAAGCAAGCAATTAAATACATTCCTTTATTGAAGTCCCCTTTTTCCCATAAGTCATCCATCCATACCTACCCTTCAGGTATTTATGTTACTTTATGGCACCTCTTAGTGAAGCAGATTAACACAGACTCTGGCTCAGAGAATTTATCTTCTTATTTTAGCCAAGATACAATGAAGGGAGAGGGTGAAAAATAACTGGGAATGTGAAAATGAAGCTATATGATTATGAAAAAGAGTAAGGTCGTGAATGGTAGAAGACTGGCAAAGAATTTGGAGAGGAATGCTGCTTTACACAATATATTGCGATACTCTAGATTGAAAAGATGAACACCATTTGGGTATGCCACAGATGAGAAATAAGCAATTCACATTACTTAGCTGGATTACAGTGACTTAACTTTATGGATCAAAACAAAGAGAAAGTCCTAGCTTGAGTGAAGCTACACAGTTAAATCAGTGCTATGAAAAGATGCATTCTAAGTTTCCATGAACTGTCAAGAAAATGGATTAAATACAACTTCAGAGCAGTGCCTAATGAAGGATTTTTACATGCAATTGCTTTCCATGATCTTCAACATATGGTTATTGAAAATCAGATTACTTTGTTCCTTTCTTATAACACAGATTTATGATTATGTTTGTTTTCCTTTCTCTTCTAGAGCAGAATTTTTAATGCAAAAAGTCATGAAAAAAGAATCCTGCCATTAGAGTGTTACACGCTCTAAGCAGCAACTCCCTTCTCTCCTGCAAGTATCCCAGGACAGCTTGTACTTATCTCAATCACCAGTGTACATATGCAGCTCAAACCAAGGCTGTGAGGAACTTGGCAGCATTTACCTTCACAGGCTTGCCACTCCCAGAATTCTGTTGCTTTCTGACCTGCATTACAACACAAAAGCAGACAGAAATGCCTAATTTTGACTTAAGGGTCACAAAGATGTGAAAATCACAAGTTTGCATGGTTAAGGTGGAAACTGGAGCCTGAGTGAGACACAAATCCTGCAAAATCATTTTGGAGAAATGAGGATTTTCTGTTCCTAGGCCAAGTTTCAGGTTAGGATTGGATACCAGACTGAAGTTTTTATTCAGTCCCCTGACAGCAGCTCCTTTCCAGCACAAGGAGAGACAGAACCACCCAGTACTACCACATTTAAGTGACCTTAGCAGAATTTGCATCTTTAGAGTTTATAGTTTATGAAATAAAGCTATAAACTGAAAAAGTTTTATTATTATTATTTTTTTTTTCCCCTCCATCACATTTAATTTTCTGATTTCACAGAACTGTTTCTTCTTTCAGAGTATTCTGAGTTGGAAGAGACTCAGGACAAAGATAAATATAGGATTTCAGTTCTTATACTTGTAAACTTTCAGTGCTGTTCCATGACCTTCAAAATTCTAACAAACCAAAGAAATTAAATAAAGAAAAAGGAATATAACATTTCACTCAGCATTTTACAGAACCACTCCTATCACAGGTCACTAAATGCTCTTAAAACTCTCCAAGAAAGCAGAGATGCTGGGAAAACAATAAGAAATAACAAACTTGGCCCCGAAATAAAAACAAGAGTACTTGATTAAGATTAATCAATGCAGATATCTCAGTGTTTGCCATCTGAATAGAATAGGGAACTATAAACAGGGCTCAGAAGGGAATATGATAGGATGAAAAGAAGCATAAAACCAAGGAGCTCCTATCCTAAACTGTCCCTCTATGAAAAGAGAGAAAGTGCTTTAAGGCAGAAGTGTGTGTATGTGAATTCTTGCTACATCTGCTGCCTTGTGCTGCAGTGCACAGACACTTGGGGATCTGCCATCAAAAATAAAATGAGCAGTTTGCCAGCAACATACCGAACTTTAGTGGTCTTTTACATAGCTACAGGTTTTGCTCATAATAGCACTGCCAAATGACAGCAGGGTTTTGTTCAAACACTTGCTTCACTTTTGCATTGCAGAACAACTGCCTGCCGAGCTATTGGAAATTACTCGATAAATATCTGATAAATATGTCTGTTATAGGCACAGAGAAAACCCACAGGGCTTCAGTCATTACTGTGTCACTAAAGGGCCTTTAATCACACAATCACTTGTCAAAACAGTTACTGTGTCAAAAGTAGAAAGAAAACGCTATGGTTTAGTGCAACATAATACTAACCAACCCAAAACTGGAGTAAAGAGTTCCACAGTAACACTCAAAGTGTGCTAAAAAGGAAACTTCAAACCTAGAAGCTCATCAGCTTCATTGGCTTGCTTTGGTTATTATTTCACAAGCCACAAACTCTTAGATTAAGTATGATCTCTTTGTTTCTACATGGTCGAGCTTTACAGGATCACTTGAAAATACTAAAAATTGGGAAAATAAAAATGCCTGGAGCTACTGCTAGCTTAAGAAGAACAAAATACCACCCCTTACTTATCCATGACTATATCACAGTTCAAGTGAAAGTAGGTGAACTTTTCCATTAATACACACAAAGCAGAAAAACAGATGCCTTCTGCAGTCAGCTAAATCACACCATAACCTTGTTAAATTGTTGATTAGGAGCATGATATTGTCAGAAGAGGGGGTAGAAGATGAGCATCCATGTGCAGGCCATTCAATCACGAAATGTTAATGGTCTTCTGAAAGCCACTAACAAAGAAAACTCAAGGCCAGTTCAGCCTACAGACAAGGTTCATAAGTCCACATCCAAACTAAAAGAACTTGGCAGTACAAAATATCAGCATCTTGCCCTTGTCATTTCTAAGACAGTTGGAAGCAAAATCTTTGCCATAAAGCAGTGTAAAATGATCCAAGCAACTATTTTTTCCAACTACTGCTCAGACTAGTTAGTTATCAAAAGCTGAATCAAAACAAAATCAGTAACAAAGCCCCTCCCAAGAAACTCAGCTGTAGGAGAGATTCTTTCAGAATTACTAGAAAGTGTAGAAAGTGTTTGCTTGTTTTATAACTTTTCTCTTACTCTAACAAGGCTGCAACTGCCTGTCACATGTGAGTTTCAGCAGGTAAGATAACCTCTGACGAGTCACCAAACTTTGCTATCTTTGCAATGAAATTTAACTGTCTGGAAGAATGGCTGGAGAAGTAAAGGATCAAAAAGCGAAAATTAAAAGAAAAAAAACAACTTTGAAAACTTGGAAACAAATAGTGATATTTGACAGTTGGTTCACTGCTCTTTGACTAAGTTGGGTTTTTTGGAGTGAGGACTATTCTCTCCTGCCTCTGTGCATCTCTTCCAGACATCTGGATCTTTTGTGAAAATGACAACGCTTGTCTGTGCTGGCGTTGAATTCACATGTGCCTATGATGGTCCTATCAGACTCAGTCTAATGTTCTGTGGTATTGAATATTTCTTCAGCCAGTTTGGGTCAGCTGTCCTGGCCATGCTCTCTCACAGCTTTTTGCACACCTACTCACAGGCAGAGCCTGAGACACTGAGAAGTCCTTGACTTAGAGTAAGCACCACTCAGTGAACATCAGTGATATTAGTGATAACATTGATCTTATCACTGATACTGATAAGATCAGTGTTATCAGCATTTTTTCTCATTCTAAATCCAAAACACAACATCGTACCAGCCACTAAAAAAAAATGAAGTCTACCCCAGCTGAAACCAGGACAATGTCAAATTAAGTCACCTAAATTCACATTCCTGTTTCAAACAGGAATTCAGCGTCGCTGAAGGGTTAACCCAGTCTCCCCAGACAGTAACAGAGCCAGACAAGGGAAGGACTGTTCTGTTTTCTCCCCCAGTCTATAGAGAAACTGAATGCTAACCACAAAGTGACTCTGCCTCTCTTGAACAGTTGATGGCATGGTTGATGGCATGGCATGGCATCAACAGCAGGGTTGATGGCATGGACCAACCAATATTAAGCTAAGGTGGAAGTGACGTCAGAACTTTCTATTTATCTGCATCTCCAGCAGTCCAGCAAAGCAATGACTGATATATGAGGATAGACAATCTGGCCTCCTGCTTTTTAGGGAAATTAATCAATACCTCATGACTTCTACTTCCAGAAAACAGCACCAACAGGTAGATCCATCATCACTTGGCTTATCACAACCCAAGAAGGACTGACGAGGACTCTCTGGCAGTCTGGGCATAAGCCAGCCAAAGCCCCCACCATTTGCCTCTACAGTGCTTGCTGCTTGCCAGCTGGGCTGCAGATTACATCTCAGCAAGAGGAGAAGCCATCCTAGTTCCTACTCTCCCTTCTGATACATGTTTTGTTTCAGAGGACCTTTCCTTTTCTCACTTCACTATCCCAAGGATAGATTTGTGAATCTCTACCTCAAACCTCTTCCTTTTACAGGTTTACAGTGCTCAAATATAAATTTCAGCCTAAATTTTCTCCCTGTCTTGGCTACTTTTTTTCCTTCTGGAGCCTGCCATCAATTACCTAAAAAGACTCCCAGCTTTATTGTATTTGCCAGGAATATTCAGGTAAGGCAGCATGTAAAGATTAGGGAGCCCAAGCCCACTTCTCCAAAACCTAGGAAGAACGGCTTACCTAAATTGACATGGGGGGAAAGAGAAAATTAAAGTAAGGGGAATTGGAGCATTGAAAAAACTGTTCTGAAAGGTTTCACATTTAAAAAAGCTAATTTTTTTTAGTGCAGCAGGCATGTCAAACAATGCAACTCTATTTCAATGCATAGCACTGATCAGCTGCAGCTCCTATAAAACACAGCGCTGCCAAAACTTATTTAGTTACTGTTTCAATTTTCAAAGATTTTCTCCCTCTGCAATGGCAGGAACTGTTTGTGACACTAGAACAAAGTGTGTTGGTAAAACCTTTTTACTACAACAGCCTAAGTTATTGATGCTCTCAATAAAGTTCTCCTTTGAATACTTCTTTGATGAGGTATTATCACCACCATCATTGTGTGTAATGAGGGACATTAATTGGGCAGGTTTTCCTCTAGAAATTCAAATGTCTCCATTATTATGCCATTATAACATTGACTCTGTTGTGTCAATGTGACTCTATTATGCCCATTTCTGGGTCTCGTAGATATAATTCTCATTTACCCACCATCAAAATGAATATTTCCTATTTTTACTGTTAGAGAAATGAACGAGGGAAGACAACCAAAATATTTCTAGCTTACTTGGCAATGCAAGACCACTTGCAATATTCAGTATGTTTGATAACATTTACAAGAAAAAAAAAAAGTCACCCTTATTTCTTAAATCTACTAAGGCGATATTTTCTATCTGGTAACTAAATATTCCTCATTTTTCTCACTGTAGAAGTGGTAAAGTCCAGTTTCCCTAAGAAATAACTGATGACTGCGGACTGCCCATAAAGTTGTTATTATTCCCCATGAAATAATATTTTTCTTATGCTTTCAATTTAGTACATCTCCAGGAGCAAGACACCTCTTACCAAGCTAGTGCAAACCATTCAACAAAATTTAGTTTGTGCCAGAAGGCAGGCTCCTAACAGCTTTTAAATACAGGCTCTGCTTTAGATCATATTACCTGTTGGGCAGTTGATTAAAGCCACAAGTGATCTCATCTAGAAGGGAAAGTATCCATATGCAAATAATACAAGTGTTTGCACAAGAAACTACAGAATAATTATTTCATCATTTACATCATATGTTATATATGTGTCTGCATGTATCTATCAATATGTATATTAAGAGTAATATAGGTTTACATTTTGCTATTACAAGTTCTGGCTCAACACCATACAATGCTACTGACAGCAGAATAAGGCCCAGTAAGAATCCAAACTGGCCATGGTAGGAGGTCAGATGTAGGAAGATAGTTTCTGTAAATGCTTCCTCCAACATGTAGATCAATAGTGAAATTGCAATCCCACTGCTTGGAGGTGATCCTGGAAGTCACCATAACACAAATTACATCTCTCCACACGCAACACTGCTCAAGCCTGCTATAGAGCCCATTTGAACAGAGATGGGTAAGGGAGGGCATGGTAAGTCTGATATGAAGTGGAATAATAATAAAAAAAAAAGGTGTCTGGCCACTCCTCTTCTGAGTTGTGCTGACCCAATAAAATTAGATTTGACATTTGAGGTATTTTGTTCCATCGATACCTTTCAAGAGTGGATTTTCCAAGAAAAGGCTTCATAACTTAATTTACTTAAGCAGAACCTGCCTCCCAGAAAGGACTAATGTGTACTATTTAGTCTACTTTGGCAAGTCATTAAGTATTTTCTAACAATGTATTCTGCTCCTAACAAGTGACTAAAGGTCTCTCCGTCTGCCAGAAGAATGTACACATACAATGGCTGTTGCTCCTCCACTAGGATTTAATGGTTCTAAAAACTGAACTGTAACACATCCTGAAAAAAACAAAACAGTTTCCAGTGCTGGATTACTCATACCATGAGCTTCCAGTCAGATAACTACTGATTTTGAAGTTCTAGCATTAAGTATCTTCTCCAGCCATCAGTAAAACAAGACGAAACAAAAATGCAAACTGTAGAAGCCATTTTCAGCAGATAAACTCTTTGCTAGCTCTCTTCTGCCTGCTGCTTTCAGCCTTCTATCTAGAGGAAAGACCTTTGTGATTTTTTTCCTGCTTTAGTATTATGCTGGAAACAATGGCCTTTTTGTTCTATGGCAAGACTACAGGAGCCGAAGCTGCATGCACAATTGTGTGATCATTGCGCGGCCCCGTGTCCCAACCTTTGCAAAACACGGCAGGCACAAAGCTATCCAGCTGACTAATGAGAAGATCCAGGGGAAACAATGAACAAAATTGTCACTTCCAACAATGCAGAAGGCCACTTCAGTATTCCCACAACCTCTTGCCAAGTTTTCTTTCCTTGTGTGATTTCCTATGTCAAATAACTACTGTCAGTTTTGACCGCTTAAATGATTAATTATACTGACCACAAATATTCTTAAGAGAAATGAGAACAGTGACCTAGACCTGGAACATTTATTTGCCATAATAATCATAACTTCAAGTCCCTGAACATGAAGGACGGTCTGAGACACAGAGCAGTTTATTCCTGAGACTCCAAAACCCAGATGCTGCCCGCTTGGCATCTCTGAGGTAGGTCCAACAAACAAAAGCCAGATCACGTCGTCCCCATGGAGGACACGTATATAACAAAACTAGTCTACAAGCCAGGGCAGAAGTATTATTCCAGAAATGGAGACACTTTTCTGGAAGGCTTTTTACCTAGTAACATTACTACTACAGCCTTCTGGGTGCACAGCAGTAGTGGCTATGCAGATTTTCAGCTGGTTTACAGCTGTGCCTCTTGTATGCAGCATCGAAGAATTTCAGTTCACTGTCTCACCCCGCCACACCAGTAAATATAATGGTTATGTGCTGTGCTTGTGTTTCATGTTTTCAGTGGGTCAGAGACACACAAGCAAGTAGGAAATTTTCATTGCGTTCATTCATAAGAGCAAATTGTTCCACTTGGAAAACAGTAAAGGGAGAACCAGATGACGTCCACCCTTTGACAACTTTTCACTATCTCTGCAATTCTGCAACTAATTGAGCAAATGTAGGAGCAGGACTGCAAAGTGCTGCTAGGAGCCCTACTCCTTCACTTTGCAAGAGTAACCTCGCCATGCTTAGTGGCAAAACTCTTCACCACAATCACAAGCCTATCTGAAAAGCACATCTGTTACTTAGAAATAATTCCATGATTTAGTCATGGTCTGTTTTGCACATGGCTACCAATCATGCTAAACCCTGCATATTCAATTCAGCAAAGCTATACAGGTTAGATGGCCAATGAGAACCCCAAACATACTATGAAAAGAAGTGGCTTGCTTCAACTCACACTGCTCAAACTTGATGGCTCAGGTCCTTGGGATCCAAAGCAGTCTCTAAATCAAATGCTGAGGAAGAGAAGATTCATCCTAAGCCTAGTACAGCTGTCACCCAACCTCAGTCTCACTGTTCTTTGAACTCCACACTGTATTCATCATTCCTGGGGGGGCTGAGGTGGTAGATGTACCTCTTCTATCATTCTTGGGGAAAAAATGAAAAAAAAGGAACCAGTTACTATTCTAGTGTTTCCTTTACAACTCATTTCTTTCCATGGCAGTACTCCTGCCCTGCAAGACATTGGCAGAATTTTTTGAGGTGAAAAACCCTCATTCCATAGTCAGGAAGAGTTCCTTAATTTTCTTCAGATTATAAAAAAAATGATAGAAGGTGTTCTGTTATGCATTTACTCAACAAAAAATAGACTTTGACCCACCTGGCAAAACTAACAAACAACAAACAAACAAAAAGTATTATTGAAGAAAAAATACTAATATAATGCACTCCAAGTTATTCTAGAATACTGCATAATACATTTTAATGAGTTAGAATAATAGTTATTGTGACAATACAGTGATATATTGGGATGATATGGAAATTGTAAAATATTTTGGTTTTAAAATTTAACATCCAGTTATTCTTCAGAGCCCCATGCAATCTGACCTTTAATGTTTCCAGGAATGGGGAATCCACCACCACCTTGGAAAATCTATGACAGTGTTTCAGCACCCTCACAGTAAACATCTTTCTTCTATCTAGTCTAAATCTACCCACTTTCAGTTTGAAACCATTAGCCCTTGTCCTAACACAACAGGCCCTTCTAAAAAGTCTGTTCTCATCAGAGAAGATGATGTACACGTGGATGTAGAGGTGGATGGGACAGGAAGCAGGAGATGCCTGCATGAACTGAATCCTGAGTCTAAGGATGTCAAGTTTGCAGAGTCCTTCACCCCCCACACAGGTATCAGACATCTTTACTTTATTTCAGTATTTTAATGAAGTCTAAACACAACACATAACTGTTGGAGTTGGTGGTGGAAGCTGCAGTGTCCTTTGTAAAAGGATTATTAAGTCAGTTTAACTGCTGCCTGCTAAAGAAAAGATTTAGATTCCTTATATCTTCCTGTCTAAGTCAAATGTCAACCTGTCAAATAAAGCTAGAAAGGCTTCCCAATTTCACCAAAACTTCATCTTCCACACTCACATACAAGGATGACAGAAAGATTTACCAAAACCCAAAAGTTGCAGGGTTAGAGAAGGAACAGTTGAAAAAAAATGGAGTATACTAAACATGATCTTTCACTTCAGGGTCTTCTCCCCATCTGACTGCCCCTGGTGAAGTCATTTTATGAGGCTGAGACTGCTAGATGTGCTGCAAAGTATTTGCAGTGCTTGTGATGTTAGCCTGTACTGATACCAGGGGATGCACTGTCATCTTCCAAACAGCATAAAGCAGTTCTGACAATTCATGGCACACTTTTAATTGTACTATCAAATTGCAAGGGTTTCTCTCAGGCTTATCAGCCTAAAATTTAGTGGTTTGACTGTTCTGCATTGAATCCCTGAGTACACCAGCTGTAGCACTTACCGCTGTAGCCTAACAGACAAAGCAATAGAAGGGAGTTGGCAGGCAAAAACAAAAATGTGATTTTATGGGCTAACATATACCCACAAAAACAGTGGTGGAACACAAGCCCAATCAATATAGGACCATAGGGACCCCTGTTTATGTAACGTGAAGCCAGAACACATTAAAATCTTAAGTTCTTTCCAGTGTTAGAGGTTTGCAGCATGCTTTGTACAGACTTTGGAACAGTGTCTCATTTACCCTGCCAGCAAAAACATTGCAGATGGAACTGTCAGATCTTCTTGTTTAGTGGCGCCTGCTTTTCTAACACGTGACTTTTTTAAATAACAACTGTCACTCATCAGATAAGTTCAATGCGTTTTCCAGCACCTGCAAAAATGCTTTGAGGACAAAGAATAGATTTCAACAACTGACAAACTACAAACTGCCCTTCAAAAAGCCGTTCTAGGATGTTTCAAACTTCATGTTTTTCACTATTATAACTCTGGTTTCTTGTATATTTGTAGGATCTGCCACTGCAAGAATCTGTTGTAGGTTTGCTGATTACTTGCACATATTTTGCTATTTCTTCATTTTTTCACAGTTAAACAAAGAGTGGGAATGTAGGTAAGATCATCCCAGAGATAATTTGGTGGGTGTATATGATGTAAAAATGGCAAAAGCAATCTTAAGACTCCTGTCCTACAAGTCTCACTCATAATTTATTTCTTCATACCAATCAGGATTCAGAGAAGGCTTAAGGCTACTCTCAGTCATGTCAGTGGGAATAGAAGAAAGCCAGCACAAGGTGTTTTTGAAAGGCAGCCTTGGAAGCAAGACAACATGAATTTTCACTGGGATCAAATCCCAAAACCAAATGCTGAAAAAAAGTTCAGAGTTCAAACTCAGAGTCTGGCTCCTGCTACTTTTCTCACTTGTCCTTAGGAGTGATGACTAAAAATCATTACTATGGAGTATTGCATAAAGCAGTCTTCTTGTTTAAGTATAATGTTATTACAAAAAAAAAAAAAAAAAAAAGAAGAAAAAAACCCACAAAAAAACAACCAAAAAACCCACCACCCAAACCCCAAACAAATTAATTTCATTAAAAAAGAACACTTTATGATTTTGTAATAAAGAAACTGTAAAAGAATGCTGCAGCCATACATGCAGAGAACGAGTTAATAAATAAAGCACAACCAAGTTTTTGGGGGTCTCCCAAAATTGCCTGGGAAGTTGCAGAAAATCACTGCTACCAAATAAATCAGCTAACAATTAATTCTAGACCATAAACTTTCCATTACAAAAACATCAGTAACAAATGCTATTAAAAAAAAACCCTCTCAAGAAAACTTAGCAAAGCTGTAGTTAATCAGAATACCAGGAAGGAAAAAAACAAACTTGGAAGACTGACACTGGCACAACCCTTGCTGATAAAAAGGAAGAAGCAGGAAGCAGACAGCTCATGTGATATGGCTTAAGCCATACATATGCAAAGACTTAAAGATCTACAAACAGAAAAGTTAGTATGAAGATGATACATAACACAAGCAAAATAGTAGCATTTATAGAGAGGCTTGGTCATGACAAGTATTTTGGGGGTTTTGTGATTTAGCTGGTTGTTTCTGTGGAAGGCAGGTTTTTGTTAATTTTGGCTGGTTGAACTACAAGAAACTATTTCACAGCTCCCGCTTCACTACAGGTGAAGAATCAAGATGGGAAACTACATTTTTCTTGTAAACCTAGAAGCGTTTGAAGAAGGCCATTAAAAAACAGTAAGTATTCCCAGGTAATTCCTTTAAAAAGCTTTTCGAATGCCAAGCTACATTGACTGTCCATATTGAATTTAGGGAGGGATATTAAAAAGATGATGTTACTTGCTCAGGCATTTCAGTCTCTCCATGTTCAGTCTAAACTTTGATGCATTAGGAAAAATATTGGCATTTGCCAAAACCCCCAATGGCAATTGCTATAGCCTTTATTAGAAGCAACTAAAACAAGTTTAATACCATCCGCTTCTCTTGAAAGAGGTAGTGTTTAGCAACACAGACCTGAAATTTACTCAACGAGTAGTTTTCATACATCTATTCTAACTCTACTATTGAAAGAAAACAGTATCAACGTGTTTCTGTAACAGATAATGATTTACTAGGAAGCAACTGCTGACAGGGTTCATTAGATGCTTACATCTAATTAACTACACACACCAGTCAACACTTTGCTCAGGCACTCAGTATTAATCTGAGTTGCTGGCTAATAAGGTCCTATATGCATATATATCCACATTTATATAAACATGTGGTGTTAAATATGATACTGTCAGTCTTCTTTAAGAGAAGAGTTTAAGTTTGTCAGTTCACTCCATGTTTCTTGCAGATGTCTTTGAATAAGTGGTTTCTACCATATTGTTGGGTGAACCTTCTTTCTTAGGGGTGGTTGTTTGGTTTTTTTAAGACTGTTCATTCCATCAAGACAGTGTTGAGAAAGTGTTCTGTGGAAAATATGCAGAACAACCTAAACAGAAAGAGACTGATTTCCCATCTATTCTACAGCACAAAGGCAGCAACAACTTAATCACAAATTACCTGTTACTCAGCCTGAATGATGGTTTTCTATTCTAATCCTTAATCAGCAACACAAAGTATTTGCAATACTGCATTGCATGAACTCTTCGAGCGTCCTTGCTTCCTCTGAGGTTAAATGTAACATGTACCTGGTTGGCAGAGGAGATTCCTGTAAGATTTCCATTTCAACTAACTGAATTTAAAATGTTAAACTACGTTGCCTTTGCTTTTTGTAATGAAAGTTGGAAAGTTTCAGGAACCCACAAAGCATTTCCTGAAGGCCCAAAGCACTGAAGCTTTATCAATTATGGGATCTGTCAGACCTAAAATATTCACGAACACTGCAGTATGACAGTGTGACAAGCTGAGTGATTATATGTCCAAGAAGGCACTACAGCAATTGCTCTGCCAAGTCCTAAAGTCCTAAAAGTATTACTCACAATGCCATGGGAAAGTGATGCTCTTAGGCAACCTTGTGCCCATTTTGCTGTAAGGACGCAAACACAGGGCAAGGTCACAGAAGAGGAAGGACAGTACAAACCAATTCCTCGAGCTGCACAAAAGGCACAAGAGGCAGTGAAAATGGGGAAAACACCCAAAGCCATGGCTGAAACCTGTCAGCCAAGAGGCTCGGAGTGTCTCTCCTGGTTATCTTGCTGAAGATCAGAGTAGGAATTACCCATGAATATTGGCTGGCTTCTGCAATTGCCTTCCTTAAAGAACACCAGATTTCCAACATGCTCTTGTGCCAAAGCTCCTCTGATAAAAGTAGGGGTTTGAGGGTGGGCTTTATGTGTGGGTTCTTTGCTTATTTGGATGGGGTTTTTTCAGGGAGAGGGGGGACTTTTTGTTTGTTTTCAGCTCGTTTAGTAGGTTTGGTGGGGATGTCTTTGTTGTTGTTGTGAGTCTTGAAGACAGACCTTTAGTCAGAAAGGAAAGTAAGGAGTCTTAGGGTCAGTCTAGATAATACTTCATAAAAAAATACTGAGAAAGCCCCATTATTTTGTGAGAAAACAGAAATTAAAGTGGTGTTTGCAAGTTGTCATCACAGAACACGTATCTATGGGTATGAACAAAGTCTACCATCCTATGTCAGATTTAAATTTTCATCCTCTTTCCTATATGAAAGGCAGTAGCAAAGTTGTCCTTTTAAGTAAAGAGATCATTCTTGGGGTATGGGTATGTTTTCATATATGCAAATAATAACTTTTTCACCTATGCAAAAGGACACATGTAGTACTCAATTTTTGCTTCTTTAGTTTTTCCTTCTTTCTCCTGTTCTCATATGAATCAGTTCCTGGCTGCCTCCACTGAGTTGAAAGAAGACAGGCAGATACGTTAATCATCTGACTACCAGAAAACGAGTTTGGTTTGAGTTTTTTTAGTTATGTTTGGTTTTGGGTTTTTTCCTTTATAAAAGGTTTGAGAACCACTGAATCACAGATACCTGGGTTACTCTGTTCTGAGTCAAAGGAAGGACAGAAAACTGTCTTTTCAACATGTGTGTTTACATGAGACATTGGCAAGACAGAGAGGCTCTAATTCCTCTCCCCTCCCTTTTTGGTCTCAGTGTCTTGGCCACTGCCTGATAAAAAACATATGAAAGAAGCAATGCAACAAGAAAAAATTTTCACATTCCAAGCATTAACATCACATATGCTGAGCACCAGATTCAATTATAGTTTTAAAATTCCTTACAGATGTAGCTTAAACCAAATGGGTGCAAGATGTACAGTCAGATATGAATTTACAGACAAGTGTTAGGAAATAGCTGGCAGAGGACAAGCAATGTTGCTTGCATTTTGCCAGCCCAAAATCTTTTCCCCTCCTTTCCTTCCACTCCTCTCTCCCTTTAGGAGTTTTGGCAGCTGTGTCTCAGTTTCTCCAAATTACTCTTCTAATTGGGTGTTTTTAAGTAAACAGACTAGAAGACACAGTACCTCTCCACTAAAGAACTATACAAACAAGAGGTGTACCACGAGAAAACATTAAGGATGAATAAGAATAATATAATGGAAAAAGTTCTTACCAACAATAAGGAACTGTACAGCCTTTAAACAGTTTAACAGCACAAGGCAAACCAGGACCACACTGATGCTGCCAAGTTACCACATAACCACCCATGACTGCAAGGATGGCTTTTGGCTGGAACAGCAAGCACTGTGCTGTTTTTCACATAAAATCTCTCCAGGCCTCAAGCGCCTGTGCCAGTGGCCTGATACAATCTGTGTCTGATCATATTTTTCTATAACCCAAGATAAAATTTTCTTCCAACTTCATCCTCTTCAACCACATATTTTGACAGCCACTGCATTTAGCATGATCTCAGAAGGGAGATATCCTGATACAGCAGAGCATTCCAAGGGGAAGAGCAGAGAATGCCAGGGTACCTAGACTGTGCCCCTTTCCTTACTAAGGTCGCATAGATTGGCTCTTTGATTGGTATATTTTGTATACTCATGTGGGTTTTGTAAACTGTTG
This sequence comes from Trochalopteron elliotii, assembly GCA_024734555.1. Taxonomy (NCBI): domain Eukaryota; kingdom Metazoa; phylum Chordata; class Aves; order Passeriformes; family Leiothrichidae; genus Trochalopteron; species Trochalopteron elliotii. Next base: position 575,137 of record JANPWX010000072.1, read on the forward strand.
GGAAAGTTTACTGAATTCCACCCCCAGACAGAACTGGCTGAGTACGCTCTGGTGATGACCACCAAGAAGCTGCAGCAACACACCAAGAGAACGGGAGGTGCTGATACCCAAGAAGAGAGTAAAAGATGGACCAAGTGTGCTCCATTCCATGCTTGCCTCCTGCAGGGGCAAGACCTGGCATTATTCAAGCTCTTAAGGAATGAAGTGAGTTGACCCTGGCTGTGTGCCAGGTGCTCACAAAAGCCACTCTATCACTTGTCCGTAACAGGGCACAGGAGAGAAAATCTAATGAAAGGCTCATGGATTGAGATAAGGACAGGGAGAAGAGCTCACTCAACAATGACTGGCATGGGCAAAACAGACGTGACTTGGAGAAATTAGCTTAATTACCAATCAGAGCAGGATAAAGCGAAATTAAACCAAACCTTAAAAAATACCTTCCACTCAAGCCCTCTTTTTCCTGGGCTCAACCTCACTTCTGATTATTCTACCTCCAGATCTCCAGCAGCACAGGGGGATGGGTAATCGGGGTTTCAGTAATTTCATAATTCATTGTCTCTCATTGCTTTCTCCTCAGGGGGAGGTCTCCTCACATTCTTTCTCTACGTCACTGTGGGCTCCCTTCCATGGGAAACATCCTCCACAAACTTCTGGAACACTTTCTCCCTTTCCTTTACTGGTGTCTGCAGGGCTCTCTCTCTCACATCTTCTTATACCTCTCTCCTAGCTGATGATGTGCTGTAACTTTTTCCCCTTTGTAAATAAGTTATCCCAGAGGTGTTTCCACTGCCACTGATCTGCTCGGCCTTGGTGGTGGGTCTGTTTTGAAGCCAACTGCCACTGGCTCTGTTGAATATGGCAGAAGCTTCTGGTGGTTCTCAAAGAAGCCACCCCAACAGTCACTGGCTACCAAAACCTGGCCACACAAGTCCAGTACAGGGAGTAATCACTTCACAGAATTTAGACTTAATTTAGTTTGGTTCTGTCCTTGGTATTGGAAAAAAAAAATTAAGTCTACTACAAAACCCTACATCTCAGCAAGTCAGGTCACTGAGTCTGATTGCCCAGCCCACCACTTCAGCCCATGAGGCGTGGAGGAAATTAGCAACAGACTTTCCATCACTTCAGATGCTGAATCTATTGTGAATCAATTAAATGGCACTGCCTACTAATGAAGGAATTTCACAGCAGCCTCAATTGCAAAAGAAAGTACATTCAAGATTTAATTAATTTACAGTTAGTTGTTGACTAACTTTTTCAAAAGTGCTGCTAGAAATACAAGGCATCACCAGCAGCTGCTACTCAGCTGTGTGAGGCAACAGAACCCTGTAACTGCACTGGAGTAACAAAGCAGAATTTGTCGATATATTTTGGGAGGGTTAATGTAGAATTACACTTGTATTCCAAGCAAGTTAGTAATTTATGGTACATTCTTAAAAAGGAACATACTCATTTCCAGCAATCAACAAATAAAGATAGAATGTACTAAATCCTTGACATTAACAAGTGGTGCTTAGCACTAATCAGAGATTTTTAACCTCAAAAAATAAATCTGAAATCCAGTGATAGTTCTATGCTATGGTAACAGCAAGGAGTGAAACAAAGAAGTACTTTTGTTCAAGATCATGTTTCAGGTTGGTTTTTGGTTGAATATCTTGTTAGAAAGCTCCACTGAAGACTTCTGTACTTATCAGCCTACTGGTTTTTAAACAATATAGCAGTTAACCTAATCTGATATCTCTGTTGCCAGGGCCTAAGAGCTGAAACAGAGGTCAGGGCACACAACAATAAGTCATGAAGGAAATAAAACATTAAAAAAGGTGGCCAGCTGCCAACTGTGCTTTGGCATGAGGAGCTTATTCTTCACCCTCATGGTACTCCACCTTTCTCAAATAATTCCCTTAAAGAAGACAGTGAAATTTGACATGTGATCAGAGTTGATAAGTAACCCCATAATTACAGTGTTGTCCACACCAGTTTTGTTCTAAGCTATAACCTACACCTCCTTCCATCCCCACAAAGTTTCTCTACTACATTCAATAGTACAGCAACAGGGGTGTTAGGTAGTTTTCTTGGGATCCCCCTACTTAAATTACTGAGATGAACACCAGTTTGTCTCCCTGAAGGGACACATATCTTTGTCTACCTGAGGTACAAAATATTTTCACAGTTGCCCTGGCAGCAGAAAGCAGCATCCTGTAGATGCATCTGGCAAGCAGAAAACCCACACAAGAGATATGTAACCCTAGGAACACAGGAAAAAAAAATTTTAATCTCCTTTTGGAGCACATATGAACGTAAATTCAGGCATAAACAAAGGTATTTATAAGAACACTAATCTGCTACCTCAGCCCTTCAGCCACTCTTGATTGGGGAGAGGCTTACTTTTGATGAAAAAAGGCAGAGAGAGGTTTGGGGAAATAACTTCAGTGATCTTTTACAGAGGCCTGCATACTCACCAATCATGTTAGGAAAAACATTCACCAAATTTCAAGACAGAAGGAACTTTCAAAATTAGGAAAGACTTATTTTATTCCCCAACTAAATACATTATGTGTGACAAAACAAGTTCATCATCTATAACAGTGCTACAAGGAGTCCTTAGTTTCATCAGTTTCTTGGTCACTAATCCTAATTTCCCCAGTGTACTGAGAACTCGAGTTCCTAACATCTGGAGTTCTTGTCTTCATACTGCAATTTATTTGGAAAGGAAAAAGCTGAAAACAAAACCCCAAACAGGACATCTAATTATTCATTTTTTTAAGTAATTATATTTTTCCTTTAGGTCTGATAATATTCTCCTTCCATTCTCAGGAAAATCAGAGTCAAAAAAAAGAAGTACGTATCAAGGAAAAAATTCTGGTTCTTATTAACATGAGGAAAAACACCTGGAATTTCAGTAGAATTAAGAAAAATATCTATTTCCTTTAAACAGATATGAAAAAACCATGTTACTTGAGGAGACTGATGCAGACTGATTCCTTACTTGAAATGACTTTTAACAGCCTGTAAGATCACTGCTGAGGAGGGCAACATGATTTCATGAAGCTTTGTGCAGTCTCACAAAGATGAGAGAAACAACAGGAGCTCACAATGCTCAGAGCACACATAAAGTGAAGCCTTCCAGGACTCCCACTCAGGCAGAGAGCCAAAGTCATACCTAGATACAACACTGAGTAGGCTACTGATTTACTACAAAGTCAACTGGGTTCACTGTCTAGAAAAATGAATGTTTGCATGCAGGTTCCAGAAAATATGAGCTATTTCCAAGGTAGAAAACAGTTCCCATATTACACAAGTCTCATTTACACACAATAGAAATAAATTTTGCTGCCCCCGTGCTGGACAGCTGTAGTATATCATTGCCATTTTCCATCTCAACCCTAGACAGAAAGCAGAAATATGTCTGGTGCACACTCTGTTACAATTATTTTAAAAGGAGAGAAAAGAAAATTACCTATATAACAAATTAATGCTGCACGTTACTCAGCAGCACACTGGAACAAAGGAGAGGAAATTGAAGAATCATGTTTCTTCCAACACTGCTGCAAAATGCTACCCGTCATAACACTTCCTCCATGTGCTCCTTCTCCTGTTCCTGCCCAAAACAATATGCAAAGTGGGACAGTTTTCAATTCCATAATTTTGAAGGAGATCTAAAGCTACATACAGACTGATTCTATTTCCCTGCTTGCACCATTTGCAGTTATGTATTTTACACTTTCCCGTGACATCTCTGCAAATAATCTCACTTCCTTGGGGAAAAAAAAGAATGGGGGGAAACAAGCAGCAGAAAGGAAAAAGTTCCAATTGTCCAGGTTACTTCTCATTAAGCCAACCCTTGGACAATGCCAAATCTGGAATAGGATTTGAGACCACTTGGTGCATCTTCACAATATTCTCAAACAAGTAATTAATTCTGGTCTATTGTTTAAGACATAGTCAATATTCTTAGACACCTTGCAACAGCTGAGATGTTTTTAGCAAATATTTAATAAATAAGTTAACAGAGAAATTAGATGAATACATGCAAATTTTAAACACTGAACTTTACAATTTGAATGTTGTTTGATTCATCAGGTCTACCAAATCATCAGGGCTGCTTTAAAACTGCCACAAAGTTTGACAGCCCCTGCCTTGCTAAGTGCCAGAAGTAATTTGCTTAACAACCCTCCTGCACTGAGATATATTATATTTATCCAAGAGAATTGAAGAATACTGGATATGCTACACAGTATGCTCATTTGTTCCTAAAATGCATCCCAAGCCCTATATAATTATCATTCACAGCAGTGGGATAATCCAGCCTAAGATCAAAAGAATTCGGGCTCTGTAGTAAGGTGTGGCTATTGCTGAGAATGAAGAGAAGTAAATACCATGTATTATCAACTCAGATTTCAGGCCAGGTATGTATCATTGCATTTCTCTTACACCAACTGATGTAATTAATCAATAACAAACTTTTAAGTAAGCTAGTTTTTATCCCATGAAATTGCAGCTAAGGTGGTATTAAAAAATAATAAAAATCTCACTGCAATTGTTCCATGTGTTTATAATGCCTGGAAGTATTGTGGACACATCAAACCAGACAGAGCACCTTCCATGGACTCTTTTTCCATCACTACAAGTGCAGGCATATTCCCACTGAGATACAGCAACCTACGCTCCTCAAATCACACACCTGAGTAATCCTCGATACAAGCCAGAAGTATCTACCCACAGTTCTACTCAGCATTTAGTATTTCCCTCTGGATAAAAGAATTCTTTGCTTTCCTAAACTGTATAGGAATTGTTTTTCACATTTTGATAATCTCAGGAGCAGAATGCTAAAAAACCCCAAGGTATTGGTGAAGAAGTAAACAAAACCCATTTTTATGTGCAGGATTTCTATCAACTTCTTTGCCTTTTGTTATTTCCTTTCATTGCTGACCTTTTGATTCCTTCTCTCCTGGCCAGCCCATGACAGTTTTAGCCATACGCTCATCCCACTCTTCTGTTAAGCTAAAAAGACAAATTAGTATTTCTCCACAGTGGAAAGAATAAAGAACAAAACAAAACCACCTGTACATAAGCAGGTTAAGGAGAATCTGCCATTTAAAAATTAACTCCCAGTTTCATCTTTAGTCATACATTACATTTAGTCATACATACATTTTCCTTGTTGGTGGCAAAACTCATCCACAAGAATGGGTGAACAGCTGGGTAGTTATTTTGTCTTGGGCTCCTGTAGGCATGACCACCGGTGTTGGCAATGCTACAAAGTTTACTCAGCATAGGGTTTTTGGTGGCATTCAGCAATTATTTGCTTTACAGAAAGAAAACAGAACCTATCACCAGGGAACAACATACCAAAACCTTAGATAGGCCACAAACAATCGCTGAACTCATCTGGTTCATCCTAAATCATAACAAAATTGCCTAGATTTCACTAGTATTTTTACAAAAGGGATTGTTCCTATAGGCAGAATGAGCACTGAGGTTGGACAGGGCTTAACCAGCAGCACCCCTGAAGAAAAGGTTATGAGAACAGTTGCAGCTGCATATGTGTTCAAAGCTAAATATCAAGCTTGAAGCTCATATAAATAATTGATGGAAATGGGTGGAGGGATTTCCTATTTGAGAATTTTACAGAGAACAAGAATATTTGCTTGAAACAATTGCATTTTTAAAGCCTGCAATTATTGTGTGGGTAGAACACTGTCATTTCAACCCTCTAAGCAACTTTGAATGATTCAGCCTGGTACCTTATGCAGCAAGTTGTTGCCTAACATCTGAAAGGACTACGTGCTTTCCAAGAGAAAGAAAAACGGCTGGGCAGGGAGGGTTTCCTTCCTTTCTCCAGAAGGAACTGAAGAACGACCTCAAGCACGTGATGCCTTATCAAATCCAATTTCATATTTTTCTAGTAAGGAAGGTGTCCATTCATCTGACATAAAAGCAAATACAAACCAGCACTTGCCGCACTTTAGGTGATTCCTCTAAGCCTTGCATTGATAGAAGTAGCTTTTGTTCACTCATTATAAACACTTATTTCCGCAGTGTCACTGAAAATGTCATAATATTTTGGAAGCCAGTTGGCTCTGTCTGACTGATGGCATCACACAGTTTAATTGCTGAATTTATATTTCTCATGCTTTATCTTTACTTATGAGGAGCACATCAATTGCTCATCTTAAACCAGCTACAGAATTTAAGATTAAAACTCTCAAGGGTTAATACTAAGATCAATACTGTTCAACGTCTTCGCTAAGGACGTGGATGATGGGAGTGAGTCTGCCTTATGGTAGTGCTGGCCAAGGCCCAACTCTAGCCAAGACTGGAAGAATTGAACATCTGTACTTGGTATATAAATATGACTATAATTCAGTCACCTTCCTCCATAAATACTGGACACCCTGTGGCCAGTTGAGCTTGAAACTCATGCCCAGTCTAAGGTTAGTGTCTGCTGAAAACCTCAGTGAATCTGCACCAGCTCACGAAGCTCTCTGGCAGTATAGATACCTGGAAAAGTGAAACTCCATCTACACTGGAGCCAACAAGCTCCTACAGCCACCCAAGGAAAAGTGACATGGGATGAGTCAGCCTGGAAGGAGAGTGCTCAGCTTGAAAAGGCACAAATAGTGACACAGTAAGAGAACTACTTAAAGACAGTAAATGGAGCAGGAGGGCTGGCTCTGTTTCAGAAGTGCTTAAACTCAGGAAGTTATCCCACATGAGGAGTGCCCTGGAGGGAAGGAAGTCTCTAAGAAAGGACCACAGATTCCCTTGAAAGATGACATCTAGGCACCTGCTTGGAATACTTGGAATGCTTGGAAGGGTGTTGTTAAGAAATAAGAAAACAAAGGAGAAAACACTTGTCTAGAAGCACAGGAGTAAGACAGAAACTGCCCAAAATCAAGCGTAACTAGACTTTGAAAGGTTAAAGTATCTAGTAAGAAGTTGTTCAGTTAAAATAAAAATATAAGAAAAGGAAAAAATAGTATCATAAGAAAGTAGTAGAGGCATTATCCAGAAATAAATGTAGATAAAGATCATTTGGGAGCAGTCTGATAACTAAGATATAACAATAAGAGAAGCGCTGTTCTAATGACAATGTTGCTGAAGAACAAATAGGCCTTTTGGCCTAGAATACTTTGAGGCTTTGAAAGAAATATTCTGGATCCTTAGAGAAATAAAGCTTCGAAATAATTTCCCACAGAAACGAAGGGGAGGGGACAAAGTGCTTACAAAAAGGCTCAGCAAGTTAATAAAAAGGATTGCATGAGGCAATTGCTCCCAGAGCAGAGCAGCTGGTTCCAGTGTCCTGAGACATCCCTTAAATTCTTTTGCTGTCCTTCAGAAAAAGCCAGTAAAATCCTTGCCCACCTTTATTACAAGAATCAGTATAATATTCACATACTAATAATTTGCAAACCTTTTTTAACCTTTTAAGTGTAATTTCATCACTAAATGAAAAAAAAATCCAGGTGAAGTAGTAAGTGTTGGTGCTAAGCTTTAAAGCATTGTTCTACAAAGCCTTTTCTCTTCCAAATATAGCTGATCCATCTCCAAAGATGGGCTGAAGTGTACAGGAATAAATCAAGGTTCTAAAATCCCAAATTACTATTCAAGTGAAGAGACACTGAAAACATTTCTTCCATCCCTAATGACTTTGGTCCCAGTTGTGAGATGTGATCTGGGCACACTTTGTTAAAATATCAATGTTAACTCAGTGTTAGAGAAAAATGGCTGGAAAAGCTTCAGTGCAAGTACTTTATCAGTATGTACTTTTCTTGAAATAAGTGTCTTTCAGAACATTGTATAATGGCCAATCATTTGTCCAATTTTAGGAAGAAGTCAGCACAACAGCTGAAGACTTTCAGAAATAAATGTCACTTTTTTCACTGTGAAATGTTTGCTTTCTATTGCATCAAGTAACATGAAAAAGGTATTAGAAGTGAAAACTGAAAGTTTCAAATCACAGGAAACAACTGAAAATTCTGACAATCAAATGAAAATATTTTCCTGTTTGGAGTAGTCTTATAATGTAAACTTTTATTAACAGCAAATACTGATCTGTGTCTCACTCTATCATCTATATTTCCAGACTTAATAATATTCCACATTTTGCAAATTTGTATTATGCCTCATCTATGCAAAAAGTTATAAGCTTGTTTTTATAAAAAAAGCTTACTAGCTTTATTAGAATGGGAATGTAAGTTGAACAAAGGGAAGACCTCTCCCCTCAGTAAAAGAAAAAATTTGAATTTCTTAGTTTGACACGGATTCAAATTAGTGAACTCAATACATAATATAGAAAAAAAAAGCAGAAATTGAGTAAGTCTTCAGGAATGTATCACTTTTTTTTGCTACAATGTGTATGTAGTTATGATGCAAGTTTAGGGGCAGGAAATGCCAGGTTTAGGGATTTGCAGCATATATGTACAGGGTTTTCCTTTCAACTGCTGGGGTGTCAAGTAAAAAAACAGAACAACGTAACTGAAGCCTTCATAAATTAAACACTGTTCTAAACTGCAATTATATTGTTCCCTGCTACCAGTTTAATAGTCCCTCCTTGGTTTCATCTTCAGCTTTCTGTGGCTTACATTCCTGGCTGGGATACGTCAATCTGTATAAACCACAGCAAGAATTGTTAAAACTTTGGTGTCTAGGCAGCTGCATATACCCAGCCAATAGCAATCAAAAGCGTAGAAAAAACAATTACGTTTTCTCCTGCATGCATGTTTTAAAAGAACAACAGACTTTACAAGGCCTTTAGAAGAGTCAAATTAAGTAAATCACTCTGCTGGAAATACTAAGTCCAACTTTGGGCACATGAGCACCATGGTGTAAACTGGCATCAGCCTGGAGTTCTGACCAATGAGCAAATAGGGAAGAGGTAGGAACACTATTGTGGGCTTCTGGGACATTGGCTTTGGGGGAGGCTTAAGCTCTTGAGGAGCAGCCATAGCTAAATGGGGATGACATGCCATGATGGCACAAAGCTAACACACAGGCAACTGGGGAGAACGACTGCATGGGATGAGCTTCTGAGCGGCCAAAATCTATTGTTTCCAGGACCTTGTGCTGCATTTAAAGTGCAAGGATAGCAACAGCAGGATGAATATTACCCCCTTCTAACTGCTGCTGGGACAAAACCACAGGGGACCATTGAGAGAGGCCTTTGGCAGAAGCTGCAGTGAGCCTTTTCTGCCTTTGCAGAGAAGCAGGCAAGTGGTGGGGTTAGGCCTAGAAGGGGTGAACAAAGCCAAGCACTGACTTTACGTAATAGCAATGGATTGCTGAGGAAATTCCCCGTGCTTCCTGAACTGCAGGAGAAACATGTCTCCCAGATATTTAACACCTACTTAGCTGTTAAGAAAGCACCAGGCAATTCAATGGTTGTTTTGAAAGTTCATCAAAAGATCATTTCTTGCACTGCATAAAGCATCTTCTCCTGTGTCACTCCACTGAACTCCTCCATCGGCCTGGGGTCTGGTACTGGAGGATGCTTTGTGTCAAAACAATTTGCCTGTTCAGTATTCAGTCCTACTGTGCCGTTAATCTGTATTAGCTATGGGAAGCAGGAAAATTCATGGAGTTTTCAGCTCTCTTGATGCATATGAAAGTCTTCACATGGCAAAGTCCTTCATATGAGAAACTGCAGTAGAATAATCATCCTGCAATTAACAACTTCTTGAACTGGGCTCATTTAAATCTTATTCAAGCAACCTCTACCATCTGAGACATCACTCATGTTTCAGAGGTCAAGAGTGTCTCATCTTGGAACCCATTTCTGGGCACACATAAGAATGATATTTAAAACAATCAGCAAAGCTTAACCAAGAGGAAATAATGTCTGACCCACCTGACAGCCTTCAGCGATTCAGTGACATTGACTTTTTTAAGCCTTTTTTTGCTATCTTCTTTGATAGTTTTGCAACCAAATTAGTATATTATGGTCTGGATGGCTGGAAAACCAGAGCAGCAAAAAAAGTTGGATGGATTCTCCATTCCCAAAAGGTAGTGATTACTTGATTTTACTCTACTCAGGCTAGTAACAAGCACTAGAGGGGTCAATCCTGAAGATTCATGTGACCTCGTCTCCCTTAATTCCAATTTCTAGACTCCCTGATGCCAGACTGAAAAATTGGACTAAGTCCATCAGGAGCCTCCCAAGGTCATCAGGCTACTGGAGCACTGACCTGTGAGGATAGGCTGAGGCATTTGGGCTTCAGCTTGGACAAGAAACAACTGAGGAAGTGGAGGAGAAAAGCGCTAACAGCAGTTTCCCAATCCTGCAAGAAGGTTGTCAAGAAGAGAGAAGCAGGCTCTTAACGGTAGTGAAGATGAGAGGAGAAGAAGCAATGAACAGTTGAAATGAGGTATCCAGATGCTATGAAAGGGAAGGTCTCTTTTATTCTAAGTTTTACTCTAAGGAAAGTCAGTGGAAGAGGATTCTCACCCACTGGGCTTGGAGGTTTACAAAACCCAACTGGATAAAGACCTGGGAATCTGGTGTGAGACAAGAGGCAGTTGGACTTCTCCACCACAGTTGTCTTCCAACCTGAATCATTCTATAATTTTGGAAAATACTATTTGTTTTCTTTTACAGGAAGACAACACGGTAGGACTTCATATTCAGAAATGTGACAAATTTGCTAGTAGACCTTCATTATTATATGTACACAAACTTTTCCAAAGCAGCACGGACAACCTGCATCCAATTCAATGAAAAAAATGCTCTAAATTTCCCATAAGGAACTAGAAATAAAACTCAAGAATGCCTCATGACATTAAATAATTCATTCTCTTTCCCCATATAAAAAAGGATATTTCATGTGGACAAAGCATCCCAATTATGCTGTGGGATCAAAAAACATGACTGAGGTCTGTATGACCCACTGGATTCTACCATTTATGCTGCATTAGTTAATTTATCCAAAGACTTCTTACCAGCAGAAGTATTTGAGAATATCCCTCTCATCTGCTTTTATTAACAAAGTCAGGGCCAGGAAACTACTACCTCATGCATGCAGCACTAGACTCCACTTCTGCCCCTACTGGATATTGAGGTCCACAAGATATTCCCTGTGACAAACTTCATGCTACAAGGGTTAAAGCATCCATGAATGAAATGTGCTTATAGCACACAAGATTTAAGTACAAAGTCATTAAGGACAAGTCTACACTCTGGAATTTAACAAGGAACACATAAGGTGTTTACCAAATGCATCTGGAAGAGACTAAAACAGGCTGTACCAGTTTTTCTTTTCAGGCTGTACCTTTTTTCCAGTTATCTTTCTACTATACTATTATATCCTTCTTTGAATCCTACAGCATTTAGCAACAGACCCATTCTATAGCATTTGTTGATACATTGTGCAATCTTAAATGTAGGATACCATTTCTTACTGTCACAATGAAAGTGTTGTCTTTCGGGGACAAATATATTTTACTGAAAATGGGGGAGGGAAGCAGATTCAAACCAAGGACTTCTAAAATATTCCTAAATCCACAGATTTTCCATTTCCATAATTTGCACTGTTTGAGCAGTCACTACAGTTTGGGAGCTATCTAGATAAATGACTCACTTCTGGAGTATTCCAGCTGTCACTGATCTCCCAGAAAGATGTCTGAACAAATGAAAACGCTTTAGCAAGTTTATCTGCAGCCAGAAAATCTCACACTAGTAATTCAGTTTTATTGTAAGTGTCAAGACACTGCTAATGTAAATGGACTTTGTCCCTTGGCTCAAAGAATCAATATATCTCAGTTTTTGAGAAGACTTCAACTTGCCATACCTAAAAATATGAATTAATAGAAACTCAAACAGCTGACATGGCTCAATATTAGAGTGAGCACATTCCCCACTGCTACTTTCTAGAACCCCAACAGCACTTTTGGAATTAGGGTTCTGAAAGCCAATATCCACATTTTTATACTGCAAAAGGACTGGAATTGCACTTCCAAGGGCAGGTCTGAGTGGCAAAAACTTTTTCTGCCATGACTGTATTCGTGAAGTTTAATACTTTATAGCTGAAGGTCTAAAGTAACATTTAGCTATTTTGTAAGGTGACAACATCTTTATTTCAGAGCTGCCTACTCTATGCACAAAAACATTCAAAAAGCATTACTTCCATTACATGGGAGGGAGAAGGAAGCTTTCAATCATTTGGAGATTCAAGTTACTGCAGATAGTTAAACACCTGATTTATATGTACAGGCACTGTTTGCCTCTACACATTACAGTAGAAGGACTTCACATTTGTTTTTTGTGGCTCCAATTTTGCTTCAACAAGTCAATTGTGGGTGGAAGTAACCAAATAGCATGTAAGATGCCAAGTAGAGGCCTCTGCAAACTTGGCCCACAGTGTGCATACTTGTTAGTCTTAAGTTTGCTGTTCTCATTTTAATCCCCTGTGCTTCTTGCATCTGCAAATTGTTTAGCAAATTTAAGTTCTTAATTTATCCACTTACAACCCAGTCTGCTTTCCTATAATATTTTATCATCAGATTCATGGAGCTGCTGTTGTTTCACTTTGAATTTAAATTAAGTTAGATAGCAGATGATGCTGATCTTTAAGCAGTGGCCACCAAAAAGGTGCAGGTATCAGTAACAGTATGCTGCTTATTTAAAATACTGCTGCCAGAAATAAGAGGGCAAATTTGAAAGGGAATTAAATGCAGCCAGATATTTCAACTCCACCTTATCTCAAATCACACTATTTTATTATTTTATCCCTGCAGGTTACATCATGATGGGCAAATCTTATGTGCTAGTGAGATGTTAATTACCCAAATGATTTATGATACGTAAACCTTCAGGTTCTTTCCAAACACAAAATGCATATCTTGGTACGCTCTGTACCAAATTTCCTGGGACACACAAGGTATCTTTCTTTACTTATGATCATTTGACCTACCTCTTAGTGGATGGACTTACTAATACATTGAAACACCAGAAACATGGTAATTTTTCACTTGCAGAAAGGAGAAAAGGATAAGAGGATATTACTACAACATAGACTATGTCATTTTTCCAGAAAAAATAATAAAATTATCTAGTAAAAAACCAAAAAAAATTAAATAAACCAAAGTGAGAAGTTTAGAAGCAGCTCCGAACTTTACCTACCAAAACAGAAGATACAGAAAGAAAAAAAAAATTACAATGTGTCTGACATGCAATGAAACAAAAAGAATCATACCTCACTTCAGATTTCAATGAGTTGCACATTTCCAGACAGCTGTTCTGTTTCAAACAAACAGACAAGGTCTGCCTCAGGATATGAAAACTTTCTATCAGTATCTTTCTGGCTAGATAGGGGTAATCTGGCATTTAGTACCTATATCTGTATATCCTAATGAACTAGGATTGTGTCTCCTGTTTTACTAGAAAAAAAGAAAAGAAAAGAAAAACCCCACCAAACCTACAAAAAAAACTCCCCTCCCCAAGAAACAAAACCAACCCTAACAACAAAAGAGCTCCACACACAAAGAAACCAAGAAATACCAGGTCACCAAACCCCAGACTTTTAGGAGATAAATTCCCCTCTTAAATAAAAAAAATGCTACAGGTAACTTCATTGGCACAGCATAGCATTGTTCTTTGAAAGTCCTGCCTTGCAATGGAAGTCTCTCTTGCCTTGCAGATTTGATTTCCAGTTCCTAGATGAATTGCAAAAATTAGTCCCATGAGGTTCTGGGTAATTTACTTGGCTCCCACTGCTCTTCTAACCCTTTGAGGACCGCAGCCCTTCCAAGGCAAGCACAAAAACCCAAGCATATTTGTCATTTGATGTGCTATGTAAGCAAATAACATGTCTTTCTTCTGGAAAGAGATGCAAGTCTGACAATTTATCTCATGCTGCTTAATTTATTTCAGACCTGAACAGCTAAATTACTTAATCGGTCTCAGCAGCTGACCACTATGACTTGATGGCCCCATATGGTCAAACCCTCAGGGAAAAAGAATGCTGGAGTGAGCATGGCAGCCAGAACTTTTAAATGCACAAACAACAGGTGAGAACACAAAGTCATCTGGTTACCCAAGACAGGCAGCTGCAGACATAGAAAACGTGAGACAGCTGCTTCCAGTTGGTAGTGTTGACTGTTAGAAAACTAGTTATCCTTAAAAACTTAACATATTGCAATACATATCCCCAGGAAGACATCTGGAAAGGCACAGAGGGATCTTAATTTCCCTTAGAAACAAAATTCCATCATAATTCAGCTTATCTGTAACAGATGCTCATTCTGAAAAAAAACCAAAAAAACAACCAAAAGCAGTCCACCATGGGATTCCCCGTCAAAATTCAACTATAAACTTTGAATAAAAAAGTGATAATCATGTGTAATTCATAGCATCTTGGGACTAAATATTGGCCACTCAATACAGAAGAACATGAAAAACATGCTGCTTAATGCAGATGCCAGCTGAATACTGCCACCAGACAAGAAACCTGGGAATTTGAACTCAGATTAAAAATCTGTGCTTTAAGACCCGAATTCTGCATTTGTTTTGGACAACAGAGAACTCATCTCTTTCCATGAAAAACAGATGCTACTCATAAAAAAAATGTTCATATCTAACAAAAGAAACAGTAGCTGACTAGTGGAAGAGTTAGTTATTGATATCTGAGAAAGTAGTTCAGGTATAGAAACCAAACTGCTACAAATGTAAGACTTCTTATTCTATATTTGCCCCAATATACTTTTTCTTCTGAAGAGCAAAAGAAAATATGAAACTGGCAAAAGATTTTAAAAGATTCACCAACAGGGTTTAAAATAACCAATAATATCACAGAGTGAACAAATGGCTTAAATATGGTAACATGCTGGAGAGATAATTCTTTGTCAGCCATGAAGTGCAATTTGACATGAATGTTATCGCTGGCAATAGGCACCCATAAATAGCATCATCAAGAGCATGCTAGTGTGCCAGAAAACATCATTGCCAATTAAACAAATTCAGCCCTTGTTTCTTCCCCTGTTCCCTTACTATATTCAACAGTTCTGCAAGAAGAAACACAGCACTGAATTCTAACTAACTGCAATGTACTTGGAGAGCACGTTTCTGAAACCTCCTCAAGCACAGGGCAAGTAAAAAAGCTGAGGTCTATATGTGTGCATAGAATTTATTTCAGTTTCATCCATCCAGCTCCACAGATCCATCTCTCATCAGGTATCGCAACATTAATACAAGAATTTGAGATTTCATTACAACTACAGTGCTGCGAAAGAGCAGCATTCACCAGCTGCACAAGGACACCAACCTCACCTGAGCTACATCTAAAATTACAGGCAACAGAACAGAACCAGAATACCTCGAACAGAAATGAGAGAAGCTCCCTTAAAGGCCACAAGGGTCAAAAATATGAGTGGGAATCTTTCTTAACAGTTTGCTTCCCATATTTCTACGATGCTCTGCCTGGATGTACCAAATTTAGATTTAGCCTTTGATGGGTCAAAACAGAGGGAATTTTTTCTAGGATAAACAAGAACAGGAGTACTGGGGGTTGGAACAAACCATATTTCCATATTTGAGAACAGTTGTGGGTGCTTTTTAAACCAGGAGTTAATTCTGTACAGAAGCAACACAATTAGGTTAGAACTTTCAAAGCAATCTAAAATCATTAAACAACCAAATCCTCCAATGAAACAAGGCCTCAAGTGAATTATTGTCATCTTCGGACCTTTAAGGAGACTAATCGCAAGCTTAACACTTGTAAAGATGTTTTTATAGCATTTAACAAACGGGCAAAAATTTAAAGTGATGCTTGAGTTTACAAATATATGTCAAGGACTCAGCTTTTGGCACAGGTAAGTGAACCGCTCAGTGTCAAACCTAACAGCTGACCAATTTAACTGTAAAGGCACTTTGGACTTCATTCACCTGAACTTATGGCTGAGTAGCCAATACTGAAGAGAAATATCTCAGCATAAGGAAACCATTGATCATAACAGTATTTGCTAGGTCATAAATACATGATTATACTGCAACAAGCCTGTTCTAAATCAACACTAAGTGTTGGGGTTTAATACTGTTTATGCAGCAAACATACTCTCTGAGAATTATGATCTATTTTGTTTATGCTTCTTTTGAATGCTTTTCTCCTCAGATGATTTACAGTTTAATTTTTTCTTCCAAGGCTCAGTTCCTAGAATTCTTAAACTGCTCCAACTCAGCCACTTCCAGATCATCCATCAGTTTTTCCAATAAAGTTGTGGATTTACAATGCCCACTCAGCATTCCTATCACTGACTCACGTTCTCATCGGCAAGCAAGTTCTGACCAGTAACTATTTCACCCCAAAACTGAGCTCTGCATTATCTGTACAAGGCACCTTGCCAGCATGCATGCCAGTATCAGCTGGGCATCCGGTTTTAACCACCTCCCAGGAGCGACTTCAAGACTTTTTTGGAGATTCCAACATTTCGTCATGCTTACTCATACAGTCCTTAGGCATCCAGTCTCCTTGAAATCTCACATCGGTTGGACAATACTAGGAATGCAGGTAATACATCTGCCTTCCCTCATATTTCCTCCAGCCTTACACTAAATATACCCTGCCTTAAGGCAGCCTTGCAAATTCCATTCCTCCTAGAGCCAGGAAGAGCTGGGAAATATAATGCACACTCAACCTAAAGGAGGCTTAATTAGAATATGTTAGTTGCACCGTGTTAACACTGCCAAACCATCCATTTTTCCCAATATAGAGCCAAGGCTTTTACAGGCGGCTTTCAGAAGGCTGAGCATTGCTCTGCAGATCTGAGTCTCCACGAACCAGAAAGACTGCCCTCTAACATTGATAGACAAATATAATCTGAAATATTGCCACCTTTAAATAGCACTGAAAAGGGACTCTGTGGTACTGCTGTCTTGACTGGCTTTCACAATGGAGCAGATTGAAAGAGCAACACTTAAATGTTCATGTGTACATCACAGGTTCTATAAGGAGACAAAAAAAAAAAATAAAACAACCCTGATAGAATCACTACTCTTTTCCCCCAATCTTTTTATGCTGTTTCCTATGGAGTTCTTCACTAATGTGTTCTGAATATCTCATTGCTTTAAATAAAGGGGTTAGTTTGCTGCAGTGCCACTATCTTTTAGTTTGCTAAAGACATGCTGCAGCTGGAACAGCTGCTTTTAAATTAAATTTTGTAATTTGTGATAATTTCTATTGCCTGTATTCATACATTTTAGATCTAGTGTAAGAGACAATTAAGATGCATATTATATTAACATAAGAAATACTTAGGCCTCCACATAGGTTTCTCATCACTTGAAGATGTGAGAGATGGATTTGAGCTACAACTATAAGAGTCCACTGATTGCCCAGTATTTCAAGAGGGATCCCTCTTAAATCTTGCATGGTTGGAATGATCGCAAAACGTAAGGAAATGCCAGGAAATAAAAATATGAAAGTGTAGATTGGTGCCATTTTAGCACAGCCAGACATGAGCAAGCTATGGTGTTAACATATCCATTCAATTTGCTTGAATGTCTGAATCCCCATATGATCCTCCCTTAAGCACAATGTGTGGTTAGCCTTTAAATGGACCAGTCTTAGCTTCTCATATACATATCACTCACCCAATCATACAGCTTAAATGTGAATTGCACCATTTTTTCCAAACAATTCCCTTAAGATTAATGCCATTCGCATTACTAAAAGGCATACTTATTTTACTCCTCAGTTTCTTGCTGGTATGTTAGCCCTAACAGCTTCTAAAAACTCAACCATAACAATACTCTCCAAATTTAAACTACTTAAAGTTCAGTCTATATCCAAGTCTTAAAAACGTTTAAACAAACCAAAAATAAAAAAGCAAACAAAAGAGGAAGATTTTTTTCCCATTATTTTACTACCTCAATGTGACTAAAAAAAGTATCCTACATTGTTATGGTATATCCACTTTGTATAAATGCAAGTAAGTCCATTAGATAAAAGGCATGTGTGTGTGTGTGAGTGAAATCAGGTCCATCAGTCACTACATAGCTTACACACATAGAAATATGCTAGCAATGCAGTGGTCAGCCACTTCAAAACACAGCAAAACAAACTATATCAGCTGCTGAACACAGACTGATATCAGGGAAATTCTTGAGTTAAGAAAGCAATGCACACAGACTCCTTCTGCCTGCAATGCCTCTGAGAATAAATTGTATATCATTGTTAAATAAATCACAGGTCATTACCAAGTCATATAATTCACCTTCATGAGAAACAACAAAAATGTCATGTACCAGTAAGAATAATTCTTTGTGCCTAACATTACCTTTCTTCTTACTTCCAGAGGTTCTCCTCTAATACTTATTTCATACACTCATTATTACATGCATAGCAAATGCTTAGATACATCTTAATTCCTGCAGAGTGAGTGCCATCAGTCTGAGTGCAAAGGTCAAATTTTGCTCTCACATCAAAGCCATGCCTTGGAAGCCCTGAGTTAAACTGAGATAATATGAAGAAAACTGAACCAAATAGCTTCATACATTGCTAGTCTGCCAGCTGTGCTACTGGAGCAAAGTAAGTTATCCTGCCAATTCTTGAGCAGGTATATGCTCTCCACATGAAGAACCAAGGCTATTGAAGCCAGAGGATTATGTTTAGATAGCTTCTATACTAGTTACATTAAAGTACATTTTCAGAGGCAGACTATATATGGTCAGGAAGCATTATCTGGCTGATGCACATTTAGTAATGTAGGTCCCAACATTAAGACAAAAAGAGTTTGTTAGAAGCAGCACTAACCAAAACTAATGAACTTAGGAGCACATTTTATTCCAAGTAGGATTGACCTTGACATCACAGGTTCTTGTGCGATTAGTGCCTGATACAACAGTTTCTACAAAACACTGAACATTGCTCTGCAAGCAGAGGGTGAGAAAGGAGTTTGCAACTTCCAGGTGATCTTAGAGGAAAAACAAAAGCAAGCGTCACTGAACTTTTTGTTGTTTCCTGCTAACCCTACCAAATCAATAATTGTGTAAGATTGTTTTCTTCTTTATCCAAAATAAGACTTCAGCTTAGTAATACACAGAACTTTCAACTATTTATTCTGCTCAAAGCACATGCAGATTTCATTTCTTATAGACCTGATGGTGCTTTGGTCTCTGCCGTTATATTCTGAAAACCCATCCATTGTGTTGTGTACCATAGGAGAACTGCATCAATAATAATAATCCAAACAGCATTTTTTCTACACGCACAAGTTGCTGCATGCTTTTGGAAAACACATCCTGCTAATTTCCCACCAGAAAAAGGACAAAGATAGGTCCCAAGCTAAGCCACACAGCAAAAATTTTACATAAAGCATTTCATTCACTAAAACAATATTGTTCATTTAAATAATTTACTAGTTTTACAACTAAGACATTACTTCAAAACTCATGCATAAACCCTGAGTGAGCTGGGAACTTTCATCTACATGGCCTGTTTTGAAATCTGGTATGAGATGAGTGCTGATGAATAAAATTTTTCACAAGGCATTTTTGACATGTAGTTTTGCATCACTGAAGTAATTTTTTCATCCTACACTCATTGACAGTTGTGTTAAACCTGATGAATATGACCATTATCACTACACTGTCAGATTCCAGTGAAACGTGAGTTTTCAGTGGTTCAAGAACTGGAACTGTCAAATATAATTTAAAACTGCATCCAAATAATGACACAACATTACTACAGTATTTCAAAGATACCATAAAAGAAAATTCCTTAATAAAGTATTCCATCTTTGCATGAGCAAAGTCCCATTAGAAACCCCCGCTAATTAATAACTTATATTTTTAAAAGAATTTTTAAGAAGTCTCAGATTTCAGACTCTAAATTGAGCTGAAGCCTCAGAGGCAAACTGCAGGTTTAATTTAGTGTAAGAGAATCTCATCATTTTCATTAAGCATGTTATCTGGAGAGAGATTTGAGAGAGAACTGATGACTTCCAGACTACAAAGTAATTCACTTCCAAGAACCTACTGCTCTGTCAAGTCTCTTAGTATCACCTAAGAAAGAGGCAAGAGCAGAATAGCTAGAATAGCTTATTGTTCCATGTCAGAGCTGCTAAAAATCTTTAGTTCTGACACGCATGTTTCCTTCTTACTGAATCTATTCTGAATAGGAAGCACAATTCATGCGGACAATGTAATTGCTTAATTATTGCAGCCTGCTTACCTTCCAAAACAAACTAATCCGAAAGAAATCAGAGGAAAACAGAAAGCAACTCATTGCATCTCATGAGCCAGAGCATTGAAAACAGTGGAAAAATACCAAATAGGATAATGATTCAAAAGATGTTTTTCTAGTACCAGTGCCACAGAATTCATAAAAAGTTTAAAGGAAACTTTCAGATTAGCATTTGGTAGTTTGTGCTCATGTCTTCTGCTCCCCTTCCTTCCCCATCTTACTCCATGGCAATGTCTGTCTGGTAAAACTTTGGCAAGCACAGATGTATACTCTCTAATAATGGTATGAATGAAAGTTTATTCCTAGGCAATCTGAGTGTGACAATAATAGTCACTACTGGTCTGCCACAGGACTTTGACCACAGCAGGACATATCAGGATCAGCATCTTTAGTTCCATCCTCAAAGAGAATCTCCATTTGACCAATACTGCCCGCTGAGGGCCAAATGGGAATTCAATTCTTTTGTGCTAGGTGCTTCAGGGAGAACACAGCCTACCCACTCACCATTTTGGGCCAGTAGCAGTCTGAGCTAGGTTTGAACTGCTGTTTTAAAGACACAGCTAAAACAACCCAAAGTACAGTTGATTTTCTTTTTCTTTTAATTCATGTTAAACAAGAAAGGTAAGCTCTGAACTCTTTATGCTTTAATATGCAGGATTACTCTGCACATGAGTCTTGCTCGTATCGCCTCTCAGGCTGTCGAGAGAATTACTTAAAATAATCTCCTTTACAAGCACTGCTGTTTGCAGATTCATTCTCATTTAACATTTAATCAAAGTTTATAAAAAGAAACAGCATGCTGAGTAATTCTCCATTCTCTTATCACACATATAGGTTCAAGCATTTCAAAGAGTCAACACTGCAAACTGAACTAATCTGAATGTGAAGCTGCATTTGTTTTTTATTGTACAACCTTCAAGAAATGCTGAGTAAGTTAACATTATTCTCCAAGCAGTACTTGTGCAATTCCTTTGAAAGCCATCATCAGTGGTTGCCTATTAAATACATTTCTGCCAAAAATCCATTATTTGACTAGTATAATAAAAAAATTTGTAGGACATGCCATATTAATACATCTTTCACACAATACTTTAACTCAGTGATACTTCAGCATGAGAATGAAATAACCTTTGAAAAACAGTGTCCTCTTTCTTTAAAGAAGTGCTATCACCAACACTACCTAGCAACATGCACATGGCATAATACCTACCTGTTGTGTCTTCTGTTTCAAAGCAGCCTCTACATCAAGACATTTCCATCTTTGCTGCCTGAAGCAATTACAACAACAATGCAACACTGGACCTTCTCACTCCAAACTCCTTCTCCCAAGTGGGGCAGAGGAATTCCAGGCTTCAGTGTGAGGGACCAAGAGGTAATGCTGTTTTGAGCAAGGGTCTTTAAAATGGACCCACTTCTGTGGAGAGTGGGAGGATTTGAAGAAACCAGGCAAATGGTATTTGACCTTTGCTCTTAAAACAAGCAGAAAAAAACCCAAAAGCCTGAAACTCTCTGGGTGGCACACGTAGCCCCTTTATGCAAAGCTTTGTTTTTCTCCTTCAGTAATGCTTGAACAGTCAGAGAAAGCAACATGCAAGAAAGAAGTTTTATTGTCCAGCTATCCGACACTGCACACTCCCTGGAGGCTTCCTCTCAGATTATCTTGTGCTTAGTAGGGTCACAATATGTTTCTGTAAAATATTTCTATATATTTAATATTAAAATATTTCTATATAATATTTCAGTATACTTGAAAAAAAGTCTTAACAGCAGTCTCAGGGAAGATGACCATGAATAAATGTCAGGCTACTTTTCCTAAAAAGTGGCAGATATGAAATGAACTTGATTGGCAGTGTTTGAAATACCCCATCACCTGCTAGACTGGCAGTTCTTGAGCCAAACACAGCAAGTACTTCCAAGCACTCTGCAGTTATACAGCCCCGAGATAATTATCACTGCTAGATTATGTCAGTGCAACCAATAAAAGAAGTTTATTTGAAGCTTCTGTTTACATACAACCCCTAAGGTATTGTTTTGAAGAAGTTGTTCAAAAATGGTGTCAGTACAGCTTCAGCATTAAGAGATACATTTCCAAGCAGGGCTTCTCTGACCTGACCTAATAAAATAACTTATCCACAAATGCAAGCAATATTTGTAGAATCCCTATGCGATCTTAAAACAAGAGTCATTATTTTTCAATACTTGCAAAAGAGAATTGATATTTATTTTAAATACTTAAATGCATCCTCCCTCTTTCTCTCTGCAGGAAAAGCCCATTATTTTCACAGCTGAAAGCAATAATTTTTAAATGGGAAAATATTTCCAAACAAGAAACTTCTGATTATCACCAAGCTGCTCAATTGTTATTTTGTTTGGGGTTTTTTTGCTTCCCTCCTCCACAATCGACCATCTGCAAAGAGGGTGGAATTTAGGCACATCTAAGAACACACATTTACAGGCAATAAGCTCATCAAAGCATGCACAGTTTTTCCAAAAAGCACCGTTAATACAGCTCACATTTGGCAAAAGTGTGCTTAGGACAGGAAAAGTACTTTTCTCCTTTCTTCCATTTGGAAGAGGAATGTGAGCATCTTTCAAAGTCTTACCTATTGGGTCATAGCGATGATCATCATCTTCATAAGAGAGACAAATCAGAGGTTAGTTTCTGCAAGAAACATCTTTCCCCTAAATGTTCTTAAAGGCGGAATTCTGCTAGCTGAAAAGATCAGTGCTGGTTTTATACAGGTTCTTCTTCTCTGCCGGTCCTAAGGCTGTTCTTATAAGCAACCACTAAGTAGTAATCATACAGCCAAAGACAACCCAGAATAAGCCAAATCTCTTCTTGCAATCTTGTGCCCACATAGATGTAAATATTCTGAACCCCATTCATATCAGAGCAATGGCAAATGATTCCTGCACTAACCTATTACTGAAATGCTTGAAAACTTGGACAAGATGTATCAGAGGCAAAGGTTTGAAGGATGGAAGCAAGTTTGAGAGCAGAGAATGTCATAAAATATAGATCCATTAGTATCATGGGAAAACCAGAATACATGCAGCTGTCCAGAAAATAATCAGGAAGTTACATTAATTACAGCCCTTCCCTCTGCTTGACATTTCAGGCACAATACAATGACTACCTTTTCAGCGGCTAGTAGGATTTATACCCGATTTTCCTAAATTGAACAGAATGATACCAGAGTGAATTAAGTTAAGAGACTATATAATCTGGAACTGTTGCTTTTCCACCAGATGTCAGAGAAGAACACAACTCCATTTTCACAAAAGACTTTCCAGGCAGATTACAGACGTTTACAGATGCAGCCAGCTAGAAAACCAGAATGGGCTGGGCTGTTACCTCTTCCTTTCTACAACGAAGAGATGAAAATAGTGGAAATATTCCTCCCCAAAAAACATCATAGCAAAGTGGTGGATTAGGTCCTTGTGTTGAAGTCCCAGAGGACAAAGGCCTCAAAAGTGTCAGAATTGACTCTGACTAAAAACATGCAGTAGCAGAAAATGCAGGTTACTATTCTTCTGTCAGCTCCATTTTATAAGTAACATTAACACATACAAGTCATGCCTCACTGAAGCCTTTCAGTGTTTTTATCTCTTTTCCCTCATTGTCAAAAAATGGTTTTTATACAACAGTATATATAATTTAATGTTAACAGTAGGAAGACTCTAGACTAATACTATAATACATTCTTTATAATATATATAATTCTTTATACATATAGATTCTTTAAAATATATCTACATATATCTACATATATATTCTTCATAATAGATATAATTCTTTATAATACATATAATACATAAATATAATGGTAATATCTATAATACATTCCTTGTCAGATCATAAGTCCTTTCCTATAAGTACAGCCTTCACAAAGGAAACTGTCCAAAGAGAGTTGGCAATAACTCAAGAGTTTCTATTATGGAGAAAGTCTCTTCTCAGCTTTACACAAAACAAATCCAGCCAGAATGAAATTTCACAAACTGGATTTTTAAGACACCAGTGCACATTTCCAGGCCATTAACTAGGTTCTTGGCTTCAGTTCTACAGACAGAAGAGGGTATTTTACACTCTACCACTTCTCCTCAATACCTCTAACTACTAGTAAGAAAAGCCTGAAAAATTCTATGATCCTCCATTGTGAAGTACAACCATTTCAAATTCATACTCATGACAAATGGCCACAAAGAAAAGAAAAATTCACACTGGATATGAATTGTCTCTGCAGGTGGCACAAGGACACATCACCACTAGAGAGAGAATATTCTGTTTTTCAACATCTATAGACATTTGGGGTTTCATTATGGCTAGGAAAGTATCATGAGTTTATGCGGAGTATGCTTAAGTCTACCAGAAAAATTAAGAAAATAAACAAACAAACCAACCAAGTTATACTGTAGAACTTGGACAATTGAGACAACAGTTTAACCCAGAGGTACCCCATGGAATCCTATAGAACAGCCACCTTCAAAAGAATCCAAGTAAAATCATGGCTGTGAGGTAATGCTATGTTTGTCCTTTCTCCAAGAAATCTGGCTCTACATAGCTTCACAAACTCCTGCACAAAGAAAGATGGATGAAGAAGGAGAGGTAAGGAGCAGGAACACCACAGAGGAAAGACTGGCTCTGATCAAGCACTGGTCTTGACTTGAAAAGTCAAAGAGTAATCTTTGTCCTAGAATGTTAGATCCCAGTTAACTGTCTTTTAAAGGTGGCTGTTTCCCAGGGGCAGAGGGAGTTGGCTGATGGAGACTAACACAGAGATTAAACCCCCTCTACTTCATAAACTTTCTCAAAGCCTCACAACACAAGATAATGAAAAATAGCATAAACTTGCAGACTGAAAGCAAGTGAATTAGATATGCACAAGAAATGAAATTAATTTCTGTGGGTATAAGATGGAATGCAGACAAGAATAAATAAAGTTTGGAGTTTTAAGGATCCAAAAAGGCACAACTGAGTACAGTAAACATATAAGATTTATGGGAGGAGAAAAACAGAGGCATGAAGACAGAAAAAATAATGTTACATTCTAATTCTCAACACCAAGCCTAAGTACCTGAAAGCAGGGATGTGCTTGCCAGAGAGAAAGTTTAGTGGTGATGTGAATGGCAAGGGAAGGCAATTCAACATGTGGAACCACTCAATAGTTTTCACACAGTTACTGTCTTTCCCACCCTCAGTGCTCTGTGCAGAGCCCAGCAGAATTAATTTCAGCACATTTACAAGCAGGTTGCTAGCCAGAGGACACATCCTAACTGGGTTAGGATAAAAGATAGACTCTGGGAGAATTACAAGTAAATCTCCTCCAGTACACCCTATAACAAATTTTCTGTAGGGTTTTGGAGCTCAGTGGGAGTAGCTCCATTCTCTTTAGCTTCATATTCCTGACTCCTGAAGGTGATCATCACTCCTTTTCTTTCCCTGCATTGAAAGTGCATGCCTGCACTCTTTATTAAGCAGTCAAAGAGGTCTGCCAGTGGGCCTAGGTATACCTTTTGTGGCACAATTATAGTGGTACACTTACACAGCAAAGAAACACACTTCTGCAGACAAGGCTGCTGATGCACAACAGCCCACCCTGAGACATAACCATTAAATGGGATGCTCCCACACAGGGGTTGACCCTTATATCAACTGATCAGGTGTGATTAAACCTATGAAAGCAATACTTTATACTGAGCCAAGAGACCTGTACCTATCATAGAACCACAGAATATGCTGAGTTGGAAGGGACCATCAGGATCATTGAATTCAATTCCTGGCCCTGCACAGGACACCCAAAGAATCAGACCATGTGCCTGACAGTATTGTCCAAATGCTTCTTGAACTCTGTGAACTATGCCAGGCTTGCTGCTGTGACCATTTTCCTGGGAGCTTGTTCCAGTGCTCAATGACCCCGTAAGTGAAAAATCTTTTCCTGATACCAAATCTAGGCCTCCCCGACTCAGTTTCAGGCCATTTCCTTGAGTCCTCTCACTGATCACCACAGAGAAGAGATTAGTGTCTCCCCCTCCTCTTCTCTTCATGAGGATGTTGAAGACCACAGTGAATTCTCCCCTCAGTCTCCTTTTCTCCAGGCTGAACACAGCAAGTGACCTCAGCTGCTCCTCATGGCTGCTTCCCCACCCAATCTTACACCATCCTCGTGGACCTCCTGTGGATGTTCCCTAACGCCTCTATACCCTTCTCATACTGTGTCACCCAACATTGCCCCCAGCACTTGAGATGAGGCCGCCCCAGTGCAGAGCAGAGCAGGACAATCCCCTCCCTTGCCCAGCTGTGATGCTGTGCCTGATGTCCCCCAGGACATGGCTGGCCCTCCTGGGGCCACTGCTGGCTCATGTTCAACTTGCCATGGACCAGGATTCCCAAGTCCCTTCCCACAGTGCTGCTCTCCAGCCTCTCCTTCCCCAGTCCATACACACAATCCCACCCCAGGTGCAGGGTTGCCCTTCTTAAACTTCATACAGTTAGTGATTGCCCAGCTCTCTGCAAATAAATTGGTACCAGTGCCTTTTTCACTTCCTCATGAGCCTATATAACAAAGTAAGGAACATTTTCTCAAGGACAAGTCCTCCAGCTGTAAATGAGGCCCTGACCTTACTATTTACTACTTACACCCACTACCAACAGGACCTCCTTCAAACTAGAAAATTAGTAAAGGGCACAATTTTTTAAAAAGACTACACACATGTATGTGTGTACACACATCCCACACCCCCTCCACTCCCTCCTTCTCAAACACAAAACCATCTTCAGCTCAATTCCTCAGATACTAGTCATTAAAATATGAGTACACAGGAACAAAGTTAGGATACAAGTCAATGCTGGAAAAAATTTTAAATGGGAGCAACACAGGCAAATATCTCTGGTCAGATTTTATTACAGTGATTCAATAAAAAAGTACTGCTTCAGTCAATATGTTTGTCTGTCCAAACAATACGTTACAGCTATTCAGGGTTCCACTGGTGTAAAGTCTTTCAGACTTTATCTTTTTCAGATACAGAAAGGTAGCAAGGGAAGCATGAAGCATTCCTCTTCTTGGTGCAGAAAGAGATGCTCTCATTTTTCTCCTAGGGGTTAAACAGGAGTGATGAGTTAGTGCGACCCATGCTCTTCATTACTTGATTAATATGAAATGTCAAGTATGTGGTATTGCTCAAAAAGAATTTTAAATATTAATGTGCATAGTGAAGCAGTTTGCTATGTTCAGTGCAAAAGCTTTAATCTATAATGCTGAATACATCAACTAACAAGAAAAAATTAGGAAAAAAAGGTGCACAAGACTAAGTCCTAATACTATGTATTTATGTCACATTATTGTGATGTGGCAATTGTATTTTCCAGTGTCCAAATAAAACTTACATTTAAGCCTTCATAATAAAAGTTTACAAACACTTCTTTTGTCTGACATTAGTTCACATTTGTATTTTGCAGGTTACTTAATATAAGCGTAAAAATATTAAGATTAATGCTGCCATGCCAAGCAGACATTTTTGTGTTTACCAGAAATATCTAATTGTTTTTGTCTACATAAGTAACAAACATCAGCTAAAGGGAAGTCAGTACCATCTAAAGCATCACTGCAGTAGAGTAATTTTGAACTTGCTGAACTAGCAATTCTGTGTACTGATATTTGTGTTGACAGGCATTAGTCACAGCAATATTTTTAAGACAGCAGTTTACAACTGAAAAAGCAGCCCCAAAACATTTGACAAAATGCCTGCAAAGTTACAAAGAATAAGGTAAGTTCATTAAAATCAGGGAATAGGATAAATCATGCTTTAGGACTTGGTAAGGCAAATAAGGTAATCTGAACAGACAGGAGCACATTCTTTTCTGCAAATGACCACCCATCTTAACATTGACCAAGTAATTTCATTGCATTGAATATGACTGAGATTAAATCATATGTTTATGAAAAGAAAACTCTGCACCAGTGTTAAGAAAGTGCTGGCGTGGCTTACAACCTTAACTAATTATCCATGCTGCAAGAATCAGCTCTGATATTAATAACTGCATTTCCATTTCATGTAGGCGAAGATCGGAAAAACTGCTTAGAGATACAGCTACAACTAAGAAG
The DNA here is from genome assembly GCA_024734555.1 of Trochalopteron elliotii. Classification (NCBI taxonomy): domain Eukaryota; kingdom Metazoa; phylum Chordata; class Aves; order Passeriformes; family Leiothrichidae; genus Trochalopteron; species Trochalopteron elliotii. The sequence goes on from JANPWX010000072.1 coordinate 603,410, forward strand.
ATACAAAATCTTTTTACTTTACAGTGAGAGGTCATCTTTATATGCTACACCGTGAATAAACAGAGGAAAATCACCTTCTACCATAGTATGACTGTATCTCTCTCAACAGCCAGCCCTGAAGATCAAAATGCAGAAAGCTAACTCACAGCAACAGAATATTTGAAGTACAGATTACAAGCTTTGAATTGCTTAGCAGTTTTTCGTTTGCAGGGTGGAGGGCAGAAATTAAGGCAAGAAGATTTTAATCATAGTTCAGGAATTGCATTTTCTGCTATTTTTTGCGCCTTTATGTACTCCCAAATTTGGACAAGGTGACAGTGTTTTTAGCAGCTACTTTGTTAGCCTGAAGTCTGATCTCATCCTACCTAAGGTCCGTAACTTGACAAAAGAAAGAAATTACTGTAAAGTAATTAACACTGGAGAAAAAGTTTTCACATTCCAGCTAGGAAATGAAAGACCAGAAAAAGAATACAGCAGATCAAACTCACGGTTTTACACAAGACACCCACAACACAGCAAGAAGTCACTTAGTGCAACACACTGTGACTGAGTGGCAATCCTTTTCAAAGTATTTGTGAAGCACTGGAACAGGTTGCCCAGGAAGGTGGTGGAGTCACCATCCCTGGAGGTATTCTTAAAAGTCTTAAAAGATGTTGGTGCCTAGGGACACAGTTTAGTGGAGGACTTTGCAGTGCTGGGTTAAATGGTTGGACTCAATGATTTTAAAGGTCTTTTTCAAATTAAACAATTCTATGATTTAAAGGCAAAATGAAGAGTGGAATTTTCCCACCACAGCTTAATGATTGGGAGGGGAAAGGGGACGGACTTCAAAACCCAACAACAAAGGCACAGTCGTTCATTCCTCTCCCTAAGCCAATATGTTTTTTGAAGTGAATGCATCCTCATTTAAGATCTGCAAACACAAGGCCCCATACAGCATACAGGACATACAGTGAGATTTCGGCTAACATACATCCACAGTGCACATACAGACGTTGGCAGGGTTAATCTCATCATATACAGCCATGGGATCCCAGATCTACTTTGGCTGTATCTTCGGTTTTGGATGTCTGTAGCAACCAGTTCTGTTTTCTTTTTCAGTTTCCAAGAATCAATTTCCTCAATAGGTAGCTAGCTAATCATGTGCAAAATCCAGTAATTAAACTCAGTCACCAATAAGTTAAGTTTTCAGTGTTAGTACAACTATCCAAATTTTTAATCTTTTTCTGCTTCTGAACTACCAAGAAAATTCAATTGCCTTGAAAATTTAGCCTATTAAATGTTCCCTTGACAATGAATGCACTGTATTCAATCATAATTTTTTTTCTTGGTTAAAACCAGAATTCTATTCAGAGCCTGTGCAAAATGGCTTTTTCACATTTAATAATTACTTAACAACCAATTTTGTGTCTTTGGACTTAGTTTTAGCTTTTGAGATCTCAAATATTTGCCGAGTACATAATATGGGGAAGAAAGCTTCCTTTGCATTTCACTAAAGAAAATACATTTCAAATTCAATTCTGCATTCTGCATCTGTACCATAAACCTGATGTAAGCATATTTAGACACCAATAAAGCTATTACAGTGCAACAGTTCCTCACTGTATCATGATACTAATGAATAACACATTATCTTCAGTGGAGAAAAAAGAAATTATTTTTGCCTTGAGAGATTTTAGCAATACTTTATCACAAATTGATTTTATATTAATTACAATTTAACAGAATATCAAAACTTTGCCTGTATGGATCCCTTCAGCTACTCTCTTAAATTGAGGTTTATTGCTTAGCAGTTTGAAACTGTTGCTTATTGATCCTTAACTGAAAATGCATAGAAAAGTAAGTTTTAAACCATTTTGGGATGATTGAGCAAATACCATTCAAGTCAAATTAATAGACGATGTAACCTCATATTCAAGGTCTCTGTTTTGTGGGGTTTTTTTTGTACTTGCTAAAATAACATCATTATTTGAAACATTTAGATGTCATGGAGAGTGACTTTGATTTGAAAAGAAACAAAAATAATATCTTAAGATACCCACAAGTTTATAGGTAACTATACATTCTATTACACTGGTGTCCCACAATCTTTGAGTTGCTTCCCAATTGAATGTAAAGAAAATAACTGGCATTAATTTAAGTTTGCTTCTTAGACATTGTCAGGGATGGTTCATTCTTAACAGCTGTTTGTGAGCTAACTAAAGTGGCAGTAATATTTCCATAATGCGATTAAACCAAATGAAGGTGTCTTACATTTGCCTAATTAAGAGTAATAGACAATCTCAACATTCAGTTTAAGTCTTAAGTCACATGGTGCTATCCAAATGAGTCTCCCCTTCTTCTGCCTTTGACTGAATCCTTTAAAGGAAACATCTGACCTCAGATTTTAACAAGAACAGCTAAAACTTCACAGTCAACTTTATACTTCACTTTTCAGAAAGAAATTCCCATATCCTCTCTTCAACTTCCCTCCAGTGGAATATTCACAAGGAATAACACTCGGCACCCAAAAATGCTGCTGCTGCCCTTCCTCCACTCCCCAAACTCTGCTTAGCATGTTTGCTGATAAGTAATTTGCTCATAACCTTCTTGTTAAGAACATTTACACTCTGAGCTTCCATCCCTCCAGGGCTGGAAGCTAGGGAACACTAAACTGGGGAAAGGCTTTTGCCGTCCACAACTACGAAGCTTTACTGGACTGACCACTGGAGCTTAAAGATGACAAATTTACCTCCCTGAGTAAAACTCTAATATACAGGTAGGGAAAGACCACAAAGGTTATATAACAAGACAGAATACTGGAATTAAGAGAAAGCATCTCATCTCTCATTAGGCAGCTTACTGGAAAAGCTAGGGTCCTCTCTAATTACCTAAAGGAACAATTATAAGGATAAATGTTGCTTAATTTTAAAGACCTCATGATGGATGGGCAAAGAACCAAAATGTAACATGTTCAGGTAATAAGTAAAAATAATCCGTATTCTCTCTTAAAAGATGTAATGTTTTCCAAACTAGCTTGTATTCACAGAACTCTAAAAGCAGGCATTCACATTCTGCATGAAACAGCGCAGTTGCTGATGCTTAAACTCTTGTTAAATCTCTCCCATTTTATAGCTAATCACATTTATATAGCAGGCATGAAGCACTCTACAAGGCCCTTGCTGAGCTGTTCTTGTAAATCAAAACCTTATTCCATCTTTCTGCTTGCTGGCAGCAGAGCAAGGTTACTTTTACCATTTATGGTTATAAAACACATCCAACTTTTTCCCCCCTTCAGTTGCTGCCTTTTTTCCACTATTCTTTCCCTCTCTCTCACTCCAAGAAAGATATTCCAAGTTCAGCTAAACAAGTTCAGAACTCATCTATAACCTTCTTCTTGTCTCCCGGTACACTTACAACCTCATCAAAACATCTAATGAGAAGATAGTGAAACATTAATACAGTATTTAAGTCAAGAGCCTCCTTCTGACCTCAAGTCACATGAAACAAACAAAAACCACACAAGAACAGCAGGAGCTCAGAAGCTCTTTATGTAAGGTTATCACTATATGGCCCATACGTGTATCAGCTCACAAAATAAGGCCCAGATCAGACTGGGGATGCTCAGAATGATACTGAGCATCTGTAAATCTACTGACTTACTCTGATATAAACACTCAGTTCAACATGCAAGCAAGAATAATGAAGAAATACAGATAAATCTTACTATCTGACCCACCAATAAGGAGCCACCACATTCTGCAATAAAGCATGCTTAAGAATGAGGGAAGAAAATTCCTAGATTCAGATATGCTGTCCAATTACATCCACCCCTCCTGGCACACAGGGTATTAAACTGAAACAGCCTCTATTTACAATGACCACAGACTGAAACACCAGATTCAGTTTCTTGTCAGGTCTGGTTCCATTTTTCCCTCCTCCAAATTGGAGCCAGAGCATCCTGCCACAGAAACAGGACACTCTGCCCTTTCACACGCCTCCACAGGGCACATTATCAGCACAGCTCTATAAGAAGCTATATTGCATGGAAGAGCAAGGATGTACATTGAAAACTCCTGAATTTTCAGCTAGAAAGGACTCCAGCCCACACTGCATATGGGAGCAGTCAGCACACATGAAAATCATTACAGGGATGTTATTACAGGAGAACACGTCCAGTTACAAAAGCAAAGCAACTCTGCTGCTTAGAAATGAAGTTTTTCCAATGGACATGAAATCTACAGTGCTTCAGAAAGATATAGATTCATTTAGGGACTAAATCAGATTTATCTGAACATCAAGAACAGCCTTTGTTTGGTCTTAAATCACCCTTTGACAGTGTCAGCCTATTGTTTAAAATTTGGTGTTCAATAGAAATTTAAGCATAGCACATTCTCACATATAATTCCTACAGTCATCTTAGACAGGGATTTGCTGCCATAGAGAAGTCAGAACTGAAAAATTACTGACCTTTAAACTTAATATTTCCTGAATCTTACAGGTGAAATGAACAAGCTACAGAAACGGTGATGTACAAGTGTACAGGAAAAGGCTTCCTAAGGAGATCATTCCCACATTAACTGGGTGGCTCATGACAACAAGCTGGTTTGTGATCCCACATCACTCCATTCCTTTTGTTCCATTCTGCCTCAAGAAATCTGCAAGCAATCAGTAAAAATGATGCAACTACCTGCTTATCAAGGGGGTTTGGTTCTTCTGATTTCTGGAAGTATGCCTTAAATAATGCTGTTCACTTAAAAGATGTTTGATTTTGTGCATAACTTATTGTACATATCCTATGCAGATGTGAGCATAAACTGTTGTTACAATTTTCCACCTGGATATTCACAGTGACTGCACTGATTAATGGCTCCATAACTATTACATCATTCTTGACTTCATCCCTTGTAGTTAAGCATATTTCATGAACAATGGAACAGTGGGTAATCAAAGGAAATCAATTTTCAAGGTCCTAAGTTCCTGACACACAGACCACCTGCATGAGGTGCTCAAAATATCTTTGCATCTTGAACTCAAGGGCAGGATGAGGGAACAGAAGCACTGAGTAAGAGCTGGGTGCTGGACACTGGGGAAATGGAAGCATATAATGAGAGATAGGGAGGGAGAGGAGCCATGCAAAACCTTGCTCTGCCTACAGAAGTAGCTTCCCCTTCCCTTGAGCCCAGCAGGACAAGGTACCACATGAAGCTTCCTTTCACCCAGAGGGAGTTCCTGTGGAAGGGCTGCCAAGAACAATGCCAATGAAGGTACCTTCATGCTTGTATTCTCTTTTTCATGACCTCACCCACACAGAGGTCCTCACAACTACTACCTTTACCTTCCTGCCAGGGACAGAAGGTAGAACATCTACTGAATCACAAGAAGTCTAGAAATTAGGTTGCCTGCAAGTACTTCCCCATAAGAAACTTCAACAGAGACATCCTCTCTCATACTTAACATAATTAACTACAGATGAATGCCTTTGAGAGTTCATCAACAAAGGCAGACAAGGAACTTGCCATAACCTTTCAGCTCCATAGTTCCCCTATCCCAAATCAAACCAAATCAAACATGGGTTGTTTATTCTTCAAAAACAAGGGTCAAATTGCAATTTCATAGTAAGATAAATAAATATCTGGAGTAACACTATAAAGTCAATGGAGATCCCCTGGATTTGCACAAATAATCCGGCACATTGTATTCCAAATTGCTAAAAACGTGGTTGACATCATAACACAGTAGCTGAAAGATTTGAAGAAAACTACTTGCATGCATTTTTCTGAGCAAAAAGAGCAGAAGGTTAGATTCAAATCCTACTGTCAACATAGCAAGGGTCAACATTAATATTTTCTTCTCATGTAATGAATTGTTAGATCTCAGCTATGCTGCTGTCCTGTTATCTCCTGGGAGGAAGGATAAATTGGTTAATATAGTTCTTTCCAAAAAAAGCCTTCAAAAGCAGAAACATCTGGTATGTTCATTAGTCACTATTTGGCCTGAGTTCAGAAATAAGGCAAACTAAAAACCCCATTCCCTTTTTCTTACCTAGAGAGGTCACAGTAAATGAGAGCCTAGGTTTACGGAAATCATCACTAACTGGAAGGAAGATGGCTGTGAAGCTTATAGATACACTTTGTTTCCTGTTCTCAGCAGCAAAAAATGCATTCACACACACTGTCACCTAATGGGCATAGGAAGTCATATGATTTACAGGAGACACAGGGATTCAGGTAGTCAAAATATTTTTAAATGTGGCATTAAAGAAACCCAGAATATTTTATTTTTTTTAATTTAAAGTATGCTAGGAGTTAGCTCAAAAATCTAAGCACACAGCCGACATGAAAAATGGAAAGAGTTGCAGAAATTATGCAGCATGAATTAGTCTGAAACAAAGCCAAGAGTTGAATCCAGATACCAGAAGTTTGCATTTAACTCTTCTGGTCAGCTGCCTGTGCAACTGGACTGAGCAATGTCAGAACCACACCCTTGTTTTTACATTTAAGAATATGTAAGGTTCAGCCCTAATTCAAGCCTGTCAGAATTGGAAAATAAACATCAGAGCCTTATCAGTCTTTCTCCCAGGCTGGACTATACTAAACAGCAGCCATTTACAAGACAAAATACTGGGTTTTAACTCATCACTCAAGAGAAAGAAGTAAAAATAACATGCATGAAGCCCATGTACAAAGAGCTGTATGATGAGATGAGATAGTTTAATCATAGCAAAATCCACAATAGGAGTTTGCTGTTGTGATGCTCAGTATTCTTATACCAGGAATCTAGACATCCCCTACCAAAGTCCCTAAAACTGTGGGCCATCTCTCTGTATGCACATAATGTGTTTTCACACCTGATTTAAGGTAAAACTTAAGGCTAAACATAGGACACCCAACAATGTCATATTTACATAGCCCTTAGGTCATCACTTCACCTCCACCTACCCTTAGGCAGCTGAAGAGTTTTTACATGCAACCTGCCCCAAAGCTGTCTTGACACATCAGAAAGACAGGCAAATGCAGCACTCTATATGCTGCGAGCACTACACCTGAAATATTGGTATCACAATTAGGGTGACCACAGAAAATAAACAGTAGGTCTTTGAAAAAGCATTGTCTGGTTTTAATATCAATTGAGGCAGAAAAGGTCCAAAGAGAAATTTTTTCAGAATTCATAAACCTGACAAAGCCAAGCTAAAGTTTTACAAATTTTCCTAAATATATAATGCTTGGGATCAAAACCATGTCTACTGTTTCAACTTAGGTCATATACCACTTTTAAGTTTATTTAAAAGAAATTCAACCTAAAATAAAATTTTAGACTATAGTCTTGCATTGAAACTTGTTTGTTTCAACAATTATTGACCACCTTCTGATCCACTACACACACCTCTGCTATTCAAGCAAGCAGAGAATTAAAAAACAGCAGTGGAGGGAGCAGACTGGAATGAGGGGTTACCACTGGGTTTCATAGACATTTACAAACAGAACGCACTAGCCATGTACCTGGGAAATCTCCTACCCTGTCCCACTCTTCCTGACCAAGCAGGTCTTTCACCACTCAGACTTCTATCTTTCCCCTTCAAATAGCTGTCAGGCTTCTTTTTCATTCTTACTGATGGCTGTAAGAGACAAACACTTCCTCATCCAGTGTCTGCTTCTAACTTTTCAGCATTTGGAGGTTAGGGATGTGAGTTGTGGAAAGGGTGGGATTTTCGTGTTGGTTTTTTCCTTCTTCACAGGTTGTTCATCCTTGCTTGCTTATTTTCTCCACTTTCTCAGTCCAAACAACAGCATCTGTGCAAGTAGTAGAGGGATGGCACTGGGAAACTAGGAAACAGTTTCTTGATCAACTCTAGTACTCCTGCAAATGATCCTAGGTTGTGGTCATGGTGACACCGAAGGTTTTAAAGACTTAACTCTCTTTAAACACACATATTCCAGGGTTTACAACTCAACATAATTTGGATCAGGCACTGCAAGGGTACAGGATTCTGACAAAAATTAGCCTAACTCAAACCAGGGACTGTATTCCACAGCTAGAGAAATAAATAATAGAACTTCAGTAAAAAATATAGTATGGCTACAAAATATGTTTTTCAATCTTCACAGAAATAGTTAATATGCTGCAATGAAAAAGGCTAAAAAAAAAGTTAAATATCAACAGCACATGCTACAGACACACCAAGAAGTGATGTAATTAAACTTCTATGATCCTTTTGTACAGGTATTGTGCAGGTTATCTTTATGGTTGAGCAGCTTCAACACACACATTTAAGAGCACTGCTTCAGACTGTAAGAAACTCATCTGTTCCTCTTAAAAGGTCCAAATTTATATTTTATACTATTATAAGATCACCACATATTTAAGGGGGGGGGGGGGGGATGAACAGCACAATGTCATTTCATACCTGAATTATTTCAAAAAACTTAGCTTTCTCCATAAGAAAATGAAGTTCAATTTCATCTCATTACTTTTCATATCTAGCTGCTTCTTGGTTTCTAGCATCCCTAGCAATTTCAAAATTAGATAACAGCTATACCTTTTCAGGCAGTAATCATACTAGAATTTTTAAATACTTCTCAAGACTGAAAAATGGAAGGACATCTCCTTATGGTTTTCATTCTCTCTTTTTTCCTCAAAATAGGCTTGTTCTGTTTACCTTCAGGGATCTTTAATATTTACTATGCATAATCTGCATTACTGACCAATTTCACTTTCGGGAAATAAAAATTTCAGCTTTTGTTGTTGCTGTTTATTTTTATTCTTCCTGGCAAACATGCTGTTACTTGCCTATAGCATCAATGTGAACCCAAAAGGGAGAAGCCATATCTGGAAAATACCCTGAGCCTACAGACTTAGTAGTTCACTGAGAAAACAGGTGTTTTGAAAATGTCATTCAGCATCTAGAATTAGGAAGTTAAGTCTAACTATCAACCTTCAGAGTGAGGTTAGCACCCCGAGACATACACCATTTTAGTGAGAGCCTACAAACTTTGATACAGCAACTTAAGTATATTTTATTAACTGAGGTGGAGACTCTAACAGGCTACCTCCTGACCTTCACATCTACAGCAAATAGTGATCCCTTTTATATACAGGTATTTGCCCTAGCAAAATAGTTTATTCATTTACTATGGAACACACAACAAAATCCCTGAACAAGTTTTCAGATGCTTCACCTGCTTCCCGTATCCAGGAGAACGTCTAAGCTGTGTTTTATCTCACATGTTCCTACAAAGAGTATTCTACATGTTTTCCCATGTGCTCTTTTGCTAGATTTTCCTATCATTTTAATGCCTAGAAAAGTTGACCCTACAACAGAACAGGCAGATTAAAAGAAGGTTTCCTGGAGACACTTTACAAAACCTCTTCGACTTTTCAAAAAAGCTACCATGGCAGTTGGATCGTCAGAGATACCCTTCCAGCCTGTAAGGCAATTCAAATCCTGGTTTTCTTTAGGCTACTATAATCTAAAGGGAAAAATTCAGTATTTTGTAATAAAACTGGAAAGATTTTATCTTTCGCATCAGCAGGCAGAGTCTGTCCACAGTGTGAATACACCCAACTCCTAAATGACAATCCATTTCCAATTTACAGACTAAAACTAGCACTAGGAAAAATACTCATTCGTGGACAAGTCCAGCATGAGAGCAGACAAGGGACAGAGTCTGCAAAAGGTCATAAATAGTCCCTTTTCATTTTTAGTTCTATTTGACAGCAGTGTCAGCTGTTAGTTACAAGTGTATGTACAAGACTTAAGTATCAGTCCTACAAATATCTAGACTAACCTTTCTTTCCTTCATGACTCAGCAGAGGCACCAGAACTTAACACAGGCTAGTTCAAGGCTCATAGTAAAATCTGATCTATTATTAAAATCTAATTCTCTCATCCACACCAAGCATGGACAAGATCTTAATCCTTTCTCTTTGGAGTAATTTTGTTCAATGTATTCCAAGACACACTATGTCTAAGTGTGACACACTTAGAACCTTATACTGGATTAGGAAATAAAGATATTGCAGTGATTTCCTTTACAGGTCAGGTTTCCTGAGCACAGGTTTAATCTTGTATTGCCTTGAAATTACTCAAATCATTACACTTATAATGAAATACATTCGTAAACCCTCAAAACAGCTACCAAGATCCTACTTAAACACAGCTTAAAATACAATATACTTGAAATTCAATCTAGCAAGGAGCTCATATATCATACTTTAATGCTTTGCAAACTGAAGGAAGGCATTTGAAATGTCAATGTAAAAGAACCCCAAAATAACTTCATTTATATGATGTTGCCTTATTAAGACACTGTAATATTTTTTGCCACCTCTATATAAAATAGCAGCTTTTACTTTAAATACCACAAGTTTTATGGTGTCAGCCAGGATGAGCTGGGCCAAGCTGGGTCCCTTCTTGCTTACCAGGATAACTGAAATGTCACCTAAGACCAACAGGACATGGACTTCATGGATTACAAAGGCACTTGCCTCTTGTGATAGCCAATAGACCACATACATCTGAGAATGGAAATACCTTTAAAAAGCCCCACGGTGTCAGAAAGTGCAGCACCAGACAAACGAAGCTATTTCACTCAAGTTTGTTTTGGCAGGTTTTCAACTCTCTAGTCTATCCTTGCCTTGTATTCACACACAAGACTTGGAACAATTCCATTTATCAAGTCTACCTAGATGGAGCATTAAGTTGGCCTCTAAAATAAGACAGGGACAAAAGGGAAAAGTAACGGAATTCAATACTGTTAAAAATTCTCACTATAGTTTTATGTATGCAGGACAAAAAATGTAAGGTAGACAGGGGGAAAAAATCATATGATATCTGAAGATGCAAAAGACTACTTTTCAAGCCATGATACTTGGCATAAGGCCATGTTAGCCAAATATGAAAACCTACTCTTGTGAAAAAAGCTATCATAATATCTCAAAATCATTTTCAATTAAGCTATAAAAGGGATATATACTTATTTCCACAGTCAAAAATCAGACAGTTGCTAGTGCTTCATGTAAGATTGATGAGCTTCCAGTTATGCACGTTATATTTTTATATATTAATAGAATGGCTATAATTACACACATATCATATATCCAACATACATCTGCTAATGGAAATATAAAATTTATCTGTGTTTCAAGTAGAAGCTACACTTCACTTTACACTGTCTTTCAAGGGAAGTTAAGTTTTTACAATATCAATACTTGCATTAGATACTACCAGGAAAGAGTTACTAAATACGTACACTTGGGCATCTATTCACATAAGAAAAGCTTCCCAATTGCTGAACTTCTATAGAAACTTTAAGAAAAAATGGAAAAAAAATTGTCTAGCCACTATTACGCATTGAACTTGAAAAATGAAAGCAATATCCTTACTCTATTCTGGAATTTAACTTGACAAAATTCAGCTTCCATTTTATTCTCAGGCATTTCAGTAAACCATAACCAAGTTATGATGAGGTTTAATTAAGTTAATGGATTACGAAAAATAACTACCTAAAATCACACAAATCCTTTTTACTAGGGCCTGCATTTGGCTTCTAAAATTCAGTTTAGTTTGGCAGACACTTATACCTACCAAATGGCAAAAGCAAGAATAAAAAAGCAATGAGAAAACATTGCCACTGGAATGACACCTAATATATTAAAAACTGTCTCCACTAATGAATACATCTTGCAATAATATCAATGGTGTAATTTACAAACCTTTAAGTAAGAAATTGTATTCCTATAATCATGAAATTTCCAAAGCAACTTTGTTGAGCATTTTAAAGTACTACTGCAAGATACATGCCATCCTTCCTGCTGTATTTCCTGCGCGTTAGATAGCTATCAGATAGACCGCATGCTCTAAGTCAGTCTTGTGCTCCAAGCTTTTGAAGACTAATACAATTTAAGTCAGAGCCTTAATTTGATTCAGAGTATGAAACTGATGGATACTTGTTTATTCAAATTATAAGTAAGTTTTTTACATACAGAACAAACCAAAGTGTAGATAAATGAGTCATTAATAACACAACTTAACACACACCATTTAAACAAACAAGAAAAACCCTCACCATTTTACATCTTGTAACAGTTTGCCTTCATGGCAGGCAGCCATCCTGAATCATTCGTGGGTGAGGAAATGGACTGAAATGATAAATGACAGGAGCGGTTTCTAAGACTTGCAAGTTCCTTGATTCTCCTTAGAACAGTGCCTTTTTTCAGTGGAGATGTCATTATATCAGAAGTTTCTACCTGAGGGTTCAGAACTTTTACTATCAATACAAAAAAACCAAAACAAAACCTATTGTCAGCAAGCTTAAGTTCATGACTGGATTCTGTACTTCATGGAAAAGTTTCAAGATCTGCAGATCAACGAGTTGACATTCACAGTACATTACTTCAGCTTTGTTAACCACTTTGGCAAGGAGTCAGGCCTTGTACAGTCATCAAGAAGTACAGACAATAATTCCTACCCTTTCCCTTCTAGGTCCACACTATGTGCTTGATTAATGACTGACAAGTTTCTCCAGTAACATAAATCGACATATTTAGCAGGGAAGCCATGGAAAATTGTTTGCCTATCAGTAGAAATTAAACACAGTATTTGTACAAAGATTAGGCTTATGAAAGATGGTAAAGATAATTTGCAGCAAAACAACACAACAGTAACTTCCCACCACAGAAGGCCTTCTGCAAAAGCTTTACCATCTCCACAAATCTCATCTTGGACAACAGGGAGTAGTAGCAAAGTCTCAGTAAAACACCGTATTGCAAGACTGCAAGCACATGCTTTTCCCTGTGTTAGCAGGATCAACAGAACACATTTTAAAAACCTGAACTTGTCTACTTCTGGTGGTGTAGTCAAAGTTTCTCAACCTGAACAAGTCAAGATTAAGCTACTCAGCTACAGCTTTACTTCTCAAAACAATTTAAACAGACATTTAAATTATCCAAGACAAAAGTTTAACTGCTTCTAATAATTTACTAAGCTTCAGAGCAAAGCTGAAGATAGATCAAGATGATCACTGATGGGATTCTATATTAGATTTACGATGCTGAAGCTCTTTTATGCTTACAGAAAAAAACAGAGAAGGTTTATATTTCCTTCTTCCTGTGCACAATATTTGGTGAAGAATAGTTATGATTGTTACTCCAGCAATCAAGCCTATTTTTCTACTTGTGGAAGTATATTAATTAATTTATGACTGCCATTGCTCACTAAGGAATTTCTTTCTGAATAACTGTAAAATATAGGATATTATTTCATTTCAGGTGAGACTATCAAAATGCAAAGCCCACAGCTCCAGGGGAAAAAAAGAAAAACAAACAGACAAAAAAACAACAAGCAACAACAAAAAACCAAATGGAAAACCTAAAACCTGGAAAAGGAAAAAATCCCACCACTTTTTTTTTTTATGAATTAGCATTCAAGCCTACTTTGCAATTGCACAAAGTTCTGCCAAGCAATTCCATTTTATTTTCATCTCCTGCAGGCAGTACTCCTTTCATCCACGTTTTCAATTAGAAAAGGGACTAGGTATAGCCAGTAGGTGGGGATTTTTTTGAGAAAGCCATCAGACACTACTTTACACCTCCAACTCTCACATCATCTGAGAGAGCTGGCATCAAAACCTTCAAGATTACTGATGGTTTCTCCTGCTGGCCAGCTGAAACTCAGCAGTACAACAGAACTCAGCATTGCCCTAAACCAGTCCTCTCAGCCGAGATCAAAAGACAGTAGGTCTCCAAATCCAACCTTCACACTGTCCAAAACTGAAGACTCCAGAGCTCTGATTGGTCTCAGCAAAGAATTTTTGACTACATTAAATGAAGCACATGCACAGCTATGAGGGCTCCAGAGAAATTAGTGACTCGTTTGCCTTTAGTCCTATGAATGCAAACCACCATGAATGGCCTATGGTTCTACAGTCAACCATGGCTTAGCAAAGTTATTTGTCTAGCTATCATGAAAAAAATTAAGGTCTTCAGGCTAAGCAGCTCCAGCCCAGACAAGCAACACAACAGAACAGGGCTGTGAATAGCAAGTGGCTTCTGCCTCCCATACAACCAACACCCTCAACATGTAAACCTCAGTGCAGCCGTACTTTATACATCCTTGGAGAGGATTAATTTAACTTTGATTTCCTCTCTGTGTTTGCTTTGGAAGTTTGCAGCTTGAGCAATATATATACAGCCAAAGTTTGGCAGCAAGAAGCCCATAACTATGATGTATATCATTTTAGCCTGGCGAGCATATTCAGGAAAATAAGCTGGCAGTGAGGACAGCTTCATCTCACATCCAGAAAGTGGAAGACTGCTGTAGGAATAAGGAAAGGCAAGACTTGTCCAGGAGGTAAATTTAAGATGGATGGAGTCTGATATCATCCATGTGACTGAGGGAACAGAGTGCTCAGTAAAACAAGCTTTGATCATGACAGAGGATGTGGCAGGCATACAGATCTTTAAAGGCCTTTCCATCATCCAAAAGGTTTCTAGTGTGTTGGTTGCCAGTGCCTTCTAAAGCTTCCCAGAGCAGCGGTAAAACCAGGGCCATGCAGAGAGGTATTATGCCACAGGATAGTTCACAGAAAACTAAGAACTTTGCTATTCCAGTTTGCACGTTTGAGCATAATGCTAGATTGATGAAAACAGTATTTTCTATCATACTTTCCAATGAGAGGAATAGTAATGAACTCTTAACTGTACCATTTCCAATTTAAGTGTCAGTTAAACATTAAAAATTTCAGTCTCAACTTTTATTCCAACAGCTGTCCATCACAAAAGTTAAAAGCATGTATAAGATGCTATTCTAGATACATTATATTCTATTCCATGTAATCATAAAATCATGCTTCTATGATAATACCTCCCAACCTATAACACATTCTACGCACAATAGAAAACAGCTTCTATTGCATTCCAACTAAATACAAGGACTTTCTTTTTAGCTTATTCATGCTGTTTCTATATATCTGAAATGCATTTGCTCAGCTGAGCTCCCTGGTACCTCCCTGCAGTCATAAGCTCCAGTTTATGAGTGGAGAAGGCATTATTGTCTGGAGCAAAATAATCTGTCCGTCCCGATACAGACCTTGTTTCAGGGATTTTCTAGCACACAAGGGTTCTTCACTGTGTACAAACTTAAAATTATCCAACATCACAACCTATTACTGTTTCAACAGTGTACTAGTCCTGTAGCATTTAGATTTCTATGCACCTAGAATTGATAGGGTTTCTTTTATTAGACCTCTCTATTAGTCTGTCAAGATTATGTTGTTTCTTCCACCAGAAGCTTTCTGTAAAGTGACACAAGTAGTGGAATGCAATGGCCTACACGTTCCTTAATGTCTTGTTATCATTGCTCAGCAGTGTGTTATCCGTACAGATGAAACCTAAACCTACCTTTTTAATATTATACACCATAGAAGCTTTATTTTCAACTTTGGCTTTACTACCTTTGCTATCTTTTAACATCACCACTCCCTTTTCCCAGCCTAAATTCAGAGCCTTTAGTTTGAGCAGTGGCTTCCCTCCCCAAAATTCAGTTTGGTGTTTCTGTGATACAGAACCAAAATAACTTGTGCAGAAATTGCAAAAAAAAATTAAAACATAGTCCATTCAGATTCAGACACAAGCTCAATACCAGAGCTAAGTATGACTGTTCCATTAAAACTAAAATATTAGACATAGATGAATAGGAGTTATCATGTTCAACTCCACAGTCAAAAGTTCACCCAAAAAAAAAATAAAAGGAGGGAGGATAAAACATGTTCAAAAATCAGTGTCACTTTCCTACAGTATTGCACCCAGGCTCAAAATTCAGCATGCAATGTTCAAATACCAAGAATAAGACCATGTATTTCAACACTTATATATAAGCTTTTATTTTTTACTTTTAAGCCTTAGCCATCAAGTGATTCATGGTTTGAATACAGCCATCTGAAGACTATCATACTCTGGAAGTGTAAGGCAATATCATTCACAAGATGGTGCAACATAGTTAAACACCTGGTTTTCCCTGGCCTTGTTCTGTCAAGCCTACAATTCTTTCCTTGAGAAAAAAGAGAAAATGATGATTTTTCAACTACTTCCAGATGTTAAGTGGCAATGGCTCTGACCAGGACACCTGAAGCTTCGAAAGCTCCAGCTAACATCCACATTAAGCAGAATCAAATTAAGTGCATCTGGCACAGTAAGCAAAGGCATCATGTCACACTTCCAGAGCTCTGCACAGGATGCCTCGACAAACTGGGGGCAGGAGTGTCCTTCATTTGGATTAAATTAACACAGACATGATGTACAAATGAGGACTTTAAGCCAACATGTCAATAAAACAGCACAGGAGGCTAACCACTTCCAAGCCCTGTAGAAGATCTAATTCTGAGCTGAACACACCATTACCAGACCACAAAGCTTGCCCACAAAACTGGGTCAGAATTGAAAAGATCACAGACCAACGAGAAGCAAATTTTTTCCACTGGCATTTAAAACCACATTAATATTAAAAAATACTCCAAGTCAGAACAAAATTGATGTTGCTTGTTTAATTTTCAAGAAGCAACCAAGACAACAAAACCTTTCTAGCTTTTGAGTAAACATGCACATGCCACAAACTACTGCAACACAGTGTTAATGAGGTGAGGACTGACGATGTGTTTGCAGTTTAGCATCCTCCCATGCCAAATTTTTTGAAAATTCCAATGTACACACAGATGGGAAGAGCTGAAGCTCATCCAAATCTTGAATTGAGTTTCCTGGACACTAGTAAATGAACACAAACAGAAATAAATAACCCTCCAACACATAAATAGCACCCTAGCACCTAAAATACACATTTTTCTTGCTGCAGAGAAATGTGTCAGGACACAAAGGGAGACCAGTATCATTGACAGCCGTGGATTTCCTACCGAAGATGATCTTGTCCTCAGGTTAAAAGGAGCTGACAAACATGCCTCTGATTTTCACTTAAGTTCAAACTGTTTTCTTTTCACAGAGGCTTTGTGCAGTGATTTATCACTAGCTCCAATTTATCTCACTTTTACAGTGTGAGTCTTTTTAAGAACAGCTCAAGCTGTTTTTCATGGGCAACTTCTGGATGGGACATATTCAGAACCATAGGTTCAATGACATTCAGACATCAGCTGAACTCCTTCAAAGCTTTGAAGAAATATGGTCTCTCTTAGGACTTGAAATTAGAGACACTTTTGAATTTAGCGTAGAAGTATAATTCAATCCAAGACAATAAGCAACATTTTCAGGCTGGTATGTCAGTTATTTTTTAGAACCACACTCACAAACCCAAGATAAATATCATTAAGTTTTACAAAGAGTTTATGATTTATCTTTTGGATTAAGGAAATCTATCCGGTTACGCAAGTAACATCATATTCCAAAGATTCACTGTGATTACATTTGCTGTTAACTAAATCATCTACTACAAAATGCTTGTTCCTCTGGCATGCACTGGCTAACCATTCAAGCAAAAAGTCACAATTTCCACAAAGAGGCCCAAAGGAAACACTTTGTCCTTTCTGCAGTATCTGAGCCTGCTAACTTTATAAGCATAATATATCATATTGAGCAATAGACAGTAGAATACAAAGGTTTGGTCACTCATAACCATATTTTTTTTATTATTACTTTGCAGATACTGCTTTTCAGTTTCTTTTACCTAGTAATACGCTTGCAGTTCCAACTACATTCTTTTTCTTCTCCTATTAGGCAAATAGTTAAGTTTATGATTTTATTATTCTTCTTTCAAAAACATTACAGAACATCAAATATTTAAATATAGTTGCTTCAATTTAGATTAAGGAAATGTTCAACAGTAAAAGTTCATGACATATTGTCCTACACTTATCTTATTTCCAAGATACATGAGAAAAAACTCTCTCAGACAAGGATATATAAGGAGTTGATGTAATATTTCATGTTCTGATTTCCATTAAATTTGCAGGTTTAAAATTTAAGCAGCATTGAAGCAATTACAGTTCTGAGTTAAAGCACAAATTAAGGATAATAATAAGTTACTCTAATAGTCTGGGTATTAAGTTAATTATTAATTATTAACTTATTATCAAATTCAAGACCCCTGTCATTCTTTTGCTTTAGGGCTCTGTTCATATCAAAACTGGAATAACCAAAACCAGAAATCAGGACATGAGATAAATTACATCGGTTCTGAGTCTTGTTTTTTCAGTTCACAGCATTTCCCAGCTAACTGAAGATGGATATCTATCAATAACCATGACATAGTTTCTCACAATCAAATGTCATGTTTGCTTCAGAATCTTCACAGTCACCTTAAGAACAATATTTTAAAAACAACTAGTATCATCACAGCAACAAAAAAAAAAACTCCCTAACATAGTCGGTGGGGATATTCTGTGTGTGGTTTGGGGGGGGTTTTGCCATATACAAGCACACATTCTAAACTGAATTGAAAATATGTGAAAGCATTAGCATCAAGGTAAGAAGATACCAATTCTCCTTCATTCCACGCAGCTATTTAATATGATTTGTAAAATCTGAACCCAGTGACTAAATGGCAGTGCTATTTTGAATTGGATACACTTTCTTTGGGAGTGACAGTCTCAGCATAGTCCAGCAAACATTCATGCTTCACTGAATGCTAAGGGGTTAATTAGACAGTGGCAGAAGTGATCTTTATAAAACACTGATGCATAGAAGCAGATTTATCATTCATCTAATGCCATTTCAGAAGAAAAAAAAATATTCCTTGATAGCTTTTTCTTTTCCAAAACCAAATTTGTTAAGTAGTCTGCCAAATTAACAGTACCAACTGACACCTACTGATGTCAGCTTTTTTTACTGAAACATGACAAAGCACATTCAGAATATTGTGAATTTTATCCAGGTCCAGAATAATCTCCCATTAAAACCAGGCACATCAGCTTCTTGATCAGCTTCACATGTTTTACATGGCGGAAGCTTTCAAAAGACAAACCCAAGACTGAACAGAAAATCCGTAACACAACTGAATCTGAGGTATGAGGGCATTATAAGAAATTTGAGAAAGTTAACTCTACAAGAACAGCAAAGGGAAAACACTCACAGCTAAAATCCGATTGAGCTGTAATTTTGCTTCAGATTACAAGTTACTAAAGACTTGTTTTTAAAGTGAAAGAAAAGCAAGAAGTAATAGAGCATTTTCAGAAAGCAGAGTTCAAGCTAATGGTTTATTTCAGCCCACAATAAAAAAGGGTCAATAGTTTTCCAAGATCAAGCTCACAAAATGCAGTCCAATTGTAATTTTATAATTTAGACTATATGTGTGCCTGTTCTATAAGGAAAACTACCATAGAAGTCTTTCTTTGCCTGAAATAAATGACTGCTCTGAACAGTGAACAGTTTCTGAACTTCTGGGTGCCACACTAAGTTTTTATTGCTCAAATGGAAGCTCAAACTCTACCTGACAAGGCTTACAAATGTTTATCTTTTGGGGTGGAGGTGGAAAATGTGGGCATGTTTAATAAACAAAGAAATAATCCATGTTTACATATGCCTACATGGACATATAAATATTCATATTAAGCAAGCATCACAGCTGGAAAAAATAATTTATTCCTACTGCCCACATCCTTGAGATTTCTTACTGTTTGTCTTTCAGAGATTCCCACACAGCATAATTTATCTACAATGAACAAGGTAAAAAACTTCCTACAAACAATGAATACCTCACAGTTCCATAAAATTTCACTCTTTGATATAGAAGATGGAAATGAGAAAATGCTACAAGATGCTAGAGAAAACTAAAAGCATTATAGATTAGATTAGGCACTGGCAAACCCCAAAATGTAGTTATGATAACTATGATAAAAATTTACAATGGAGATTTATCATGTATCCAAGTCACTACAAGCAGCATGCCGGGTTACAGTCATCCAGTAGAACCATCAACCTTCTTCCCACCCACACATTCATGTGTCCAAGGCAGCACAAACATGCCACAAGTAGGTGACATGCCTATGAAAAGTCTCCATACTTCACTTTCTGGGAGGGTAACTCAAACTAGCTGATCTAAATTAACTGCAGGATCTTGCAAACAAGCGTTTATAATGCATTTCTAAGGAGATCCTGCCTGCCTTCTGGCAAACCTGTGTGTACACCCAAGAGGACAGAGCAAGGAAGTAAAAAACTCCTAGCCCAGTAGAGATGACAGGTTGCTATGGACACTTGTTTTTCTCTATTAAAAAAATACTAATTATTTGAACTGTTAATACCACAATTTCACTTTGAGGTTCAAGAGTTACAAACTCCCAGATCTATCATCACAGCTCAAGATGAAAACTACCCTTAAAGAGGAAAGAAGTATCACAATGGTCAGTTAGTGACCAGGCACACCACCACACCACAAGTTCTATGTTCAGGTGTGGCTGATTAAGGCCAGAGGAACACGTAAATGGCAATTCATCAGATTATATTCAGGTTCACAGCTTCTCCTTATACTTCCAACCCAGTCTGATGTAACTGCCTCAACCAATGATGATCCAGCAGTCTGAATTAAGAGGAGCACAGGAATTATCGTTATACACTCTTGAACTGCCATTTTTATCAGCCAATCCCAGTACATACATACTTCCCAAGGCAAGTCTGGGAATGCTGGCAGAAATGAGGAGATGCCAACCTTGAGAAAAACACAGTAGCAGGAACTATAGTACAATAGCCAGAAGAGAAATACAGAATGGCTCAGCAATTCTAAGCAGATATTTCTCAAGCATGCTGCTAGTTTTGGCACTGTTGGTGGTATCAGTCTTAAAAATTACACAGTCATTTAACAAGCTGACATTAAAAGATAAGATACAGGAATATAAGGCAGGATATTTTGTGCAATAAATTTAAACTACAGCATTTTAACAGGGATTGTGAAGTTAGTAAAAAAATTTGCTCTTCCAAATTTATTTCGTTATTTCAATCAAAAACTAGAACTAATCTGAAGGAACTTGCTTGTCTCAGTTCATAAATTCTGAAAAATTGATAAACCTGACATATTCAAATATGCATTATCAGGTTGTATATATTCTTCAAGAAGTCTTAGGAGACAGTCTAGCATTCAAGAAGGATGGGGTTTTTACTAACCAATGCTGGGCACTATCCATATCCTTTGAGATGAATTCACTCTTCAAAGAAGGAAAGTACTTTAGACAGCTATCATAGGCAATAACAGGAAGAATACTTGTGTCAGAACCTCCCTGTGATAACAGTATTTAAGTAGTTTGGTACAGCATTTCACCTAAAGAATTACATTTGGGATCTTGGATTCCTTAAAATCAGATTTACAGGTAATAGAATAAACTGTATTCACTCCTACCAAGCATCAGACCTTAGCTGGAAAAACTAATGCCAGGTTTTTAAACTGGGATCATTTCTCTTTAACTGTACTGTAAGTGCATTTGCTCTGGTGGGTCTCACATTTCAGGCAGCAGATCAAATAAGACTGAAGTTTCATGTACCTTTCCAATTTGTTCTTGGTATTGTTTGGGCAAGTTTTAAACATTCAGCTATAGCATTTCAGTACAAATTAGCCAGCATAATGTAAGGTTTCAATTTGCAGATTTAACCTTGCCAATGTCTTGGCTACTTTTGCCTTGTATTTGAACTCTAATTTAAATGCTGATTATAATGATATTGTTGTAATTAGCAGAACAGCTCTGCAGGAATACTGCCTATTAGATAGTAAAAGCATATCATGACGTGGTTAAGCACAAAAAAATAGTGCTTAACAGCAAGTTTTATACTACTTTGTACCTTCATATAGTGTTTGAGGTGATTATGTTTGTGTATGTATTCAGATATGTTGGTTAAAGGAATTTAAATAGTGAGCTCTGTTTATTCGGCCAACTGTTTATAGTTTTGGATTTATTAGCTTCTCAGTCACACTTCTCAGCACCCTCTTACTCCTCCTCTATCTTTTTGGCTTGAAATGATTCTGTTTTGGCACATTCTGCAATGCAACATTTCACTTTTCTAGAAAACTCCCCTGTTAGAAAAGTAACACAAAACCCCAGGAAACTTACCTAGTCTCCAATTTCACTTCCAACTCAAAACAGCCACAGTTCACCCAGAGCCAACTGAATCTCTGCCCAGTTCCAAGCAAGCAGGGGCAAATCCAGGCATTGATATCAACTTGTGACACACTGTGGTGTACAGAAAGTCTGCTTTGACAGAACTTCAACAGTAGACCCAAGAGCCCAAATACCCAATAAGAGGCTGCAAAGATATGAGGACAGATGGAAAGGAAGAAAGCTGCCATCAAAAGAATAGGAATTAGGCATATATTTGCATTCATCCAGAGAGAACACCTACAGGTTTTCATTTCTGATACTGGGTTAATAAACTTCTAATGTTAAAGAGAAAATGAAAAGCAAAATGGTAAGGAATTGAAGTGGGAAAAGATTTTTTAAAAGTTATCAGATGAAAAAAGGGATCTAAAGAGCTCTTTCTCCCAAAGGGATCATCAAGAAAATCTGAGTAAAAAACTGCATCTCTTTTCAGCAATAGACTTTTGCCACAACACCTAGCTCAGTGCCCCAGATAGGCTACACAAATGACTCAAAAGCTTCAATGGAACACCAATACACCAAACTTAGCTACCTACCTATTTATGTCAACCTTAATACACAGAAAGCATGTCTGCTTGCAAACTGCTTCTCTGAGACTTTTATCTCCCTCTGAAAAAAGATCAGGACTGTACTCACCTGAATCTCAGTTTGAGCTGATTCTCTATCAGGAACCATTTAAAATACAAAATGCATTCCATAGCAACAAACCTGCTCCATCTTCCCAAATTTTTTTTATATTGTCCATCACAGTCCACAATTCAAGAACTTTTCCTCTTAAATTCATTGAATAAATTAATAATTACTCAGAGATCCAAAAGATACCACGTTTTGAATGAATGTGATTATGAAGCCAAAAGAAATCGAACTAACTACAGCCTCCCTTAAAGTATCCTATTAACAAGTATTATAACAAGTACTTTGTTCCCTCACTTGTAAGGTGAAATGAGAGGCACACAACCCAAATAAATTTGTGTTCAAGAAATGTCACTTAATATATTCCCATGTAGAGCAGTGATAAATGTTTCCTGATACTGAAGTAAATTTCTTCTGGAAAAAGAATGCTTTCTATATAGAAGCTTCATTGGCCAGATCCCAGAAAAAAAAGGATGGCAAACAGCTTCAAACACAGCCTGATCAACCAAGCCATCATCTTGCACAGGGTACAGTAGAACTTTTACATGACTAATTAAAGCATTGCATGTTTGCAAAGTGCTGCTTTTTCACACAGTTGCCCTCTCAAGATGCTTTAATGGAGGGAATGGCTTCCAATTAATGCAATTGTTCAGCCCAGGCTGTATGCCCCTGTTGCTCTGAGAGTCATAGAATCATTTAGGTTAGAAAAGACCCTTGAGATCATCAAGTCCAACTGTAAACCCAGAACTGTCAAGTCCAACAGAATCACTACAAAACCCAAACAAAACAGGAAGGAGGATACAACTGTGAAAGAGCGCTTTTCTAGAACACACCTAAACTGCAGCAGAAATACCTCATGTGTCAAGCTGCATACAAACAACTCCTGCCAAAACAAATTCATTTGATCTCCACAGTAAACATAAATTTTAGTGTACTTTAGAATTGTCAGAGTACTGCAGGAGAAACAAAGTAAAATACTTAGTCTTTGAAGGTCCCTAGAAGTCAACTAGAAGCAGATAAAACTTTAACTTCTTCAAAATACAGCAGCTGGCTTCACCATGTTTCTGCAAAACTCAAAATAGTAATATTTAATGAGATATATTCAGAGGTACTTCAGCACTGAGCCCTTCTGCTAAAATAGTATTTTACTTCAGACCTAATCCTTCAATTTGATTTCACAGAAACTAAGAAATAAATTAGAACTTCTACATTGAGCTCACACATGAACTCTCAATTTAAAGTTGCCTCTGGATTACATTTTAATGGTGCTATACATGAAGTGCAAACAGTATTGATTTTTTTTATTTGAAAAACAGTCAGTCAAGTTAATACAAAGCATCCAGCTTGGACATAACATTCCATGCCTTGCAGGTAAGTGTTAGAAGAAAACTCCCTGATCAAGGTGAGCTCAAAAAGAACAGTCATTCAAGTCTAATCTTCTAAATCAAGTTTCAGACAATAATATTCCAGCTGAGACTGTGTCTAGCAAATTGCATTTAAATGACCCACAAAAATCCATTTAGTCTTTCACTTGCCAAAGAGCAATGGGGGGCAGTAAAAACTCATGCAATCTCACGTTTCTAACTATAATTGATTGATAGGGTAAAGAATAGCAGACCATGTCTAAGACTGGAAAAGAAGTAAAAGGCAGCATATATTCAAAGCTAAAGAAAACTGTTTCCTCAGAAGAGGAGACAGTGTGGAGACATCAGTGTGCATGCACACCCAGAGGCTACCACACACTTCCTTCTGAGCCAAGCTGCAGCCAAACAAACAGGTCTCTCCAGCCTGTGATTTACACAGAGGACCAGACATCTGGGTTTTGCCACCTTCCGTTCACTGAAGTACACAAAGCGAGAGCCACTGGGCTCCAGTTTCAGCACCTCTGCGTCCCCCTCAAGTGCATCACTGGCATGTCAAAGCCTGAATTTAGAAAGCTGCACAGTCTGCCCGGCACTGTCTGATTTCCTCTATGCAACAACAGCGTAGTGGTTATCTCTCTGACAAATCACTGAGTGAAGCTTCTTCAGCGAAGGATAGCTTCCTCTTCTGGGGAAGATGTGCCCTTCACCCAGACACACTCAATAGCATGGCCAACGTTTTGTCTCCAAAACAACATATTCCACAGCTCTACAGATGCTCTAAATCCACAATGTGAGGGAGGGTACCATTATTTTGGCCACAACTACACCACCCATGTTCATCAAGAGAGTCAAATGATGTTGCCTTAATAGGATATCTAGGAATGGAACAACAAAAGTCATTTTGCTTGCATCTTGTTACCTATTTCTGGTACCCATTCTGTAGAGAAACATTACAGCTCTGAAATGTTACAGACAACATGGTTGCAGTCATCAGGATGAAGAGTGTGGTTTGATTGCTCAAAGTGATAGCAAGCTAACACCTGCTGTCAGATAATTCCTGAGGTGGTTTGTTCTTTCAAGCAAGAGTCCGGCTTGACATCTTTCTGCAGTTCTTGGTAATATGTAGCTGGCTAAGTAGTACTTTACATAACTGCTCCTCTGCTGTAGAGTATCAGAGCTAAGATGGATTGGTCCCACAAATTTCCCTTCTAATTGTTTCAAGGCATTCATTCAATTGATTCAGCTTCAACAAGTGTTGTGTCACCTTGTTGACACAACAGAAACAGAAGACAAGCTGTCTGGAGAGGCAGAACTGGAAAGAATTAGGTCTGTTTAAAAAGCTGAAAAGCAGAAGCTGTGAAAGGCCTTCAGCCCCAAGCAAATATTATGCTCTTCACAGAGCAGGGCACTCAGGAATGCAGCTGGCAATAGAAAATCAGAGGATGCAAAGAAGCTGTCTGCCACTTGCTCCATCAGGATCATTTCCCATGGCAATCAAGGTGAAGAAGAGTTCACCTGCAATGTTTCCTAGTCCTTCCCACACCAAACCTAGCTGCACGCAGCTTGCCACAAAACACATGGCTCCTCCACAGAACGACACACAGTGCTGTGAACTTACAATATGGGCAGAATTGGAGCATTCTGTCCCTGCAGTAGACAGTCTCTGGTGAAAAGGAATATACATGTACCAGCCTCTGTGCTGGGCAAGTACTACTGTACCATGATAAGGAAATACTAGAGTGGACTAGGTAAATATAAATAACAGTTTAAAAATGTTATGCAAACACCCCAAAATACTTAAGTGCCACTGCTTGTACAGCATATAACACAATCAGATTCCTATTCTTATCTGATCGTAGACATTACTCTATAACTGAACAGTATAAAAACATTCAGCCTTCTGTAAGAACAGAACTCAAGTCATCTTGTGGAAGGTATGAGTCTTTATTATCAGCCAAATCCCCCTTCAGCATAAGTCTACTGTTCATGGGCAAAAGAGGGAGCATTAGTAAAAAATCCAGACACAGAAGCTTATAAATGTGCCTTCCATCAGCAGCACCTGTTTTGCCCCAACTACTTCCATGTCTCTGGTCACACTTGCCTTCACAGAATTCCTATGCTCCTTGGTTATGACATTCAAAATATCTGCCAGATTATGCAGCAATCCACATGAAGATAATTTATATTAAACTGCTCCACATTAGTAATTCTTAGGAGAAAGAAATGGTAAGAAAATAGTAATGGAACAGGCTGAGGAAGAAGCTACCTCTGAATCTGTTGTCAAAATAGGTGTTTGTCAAATCATACTATCTCAGGGCACAAAAAAATTAGGCTAGCATCTGAAATTGCCTCCAAGTATAGAACACCCAACTACACAGCTCTGAACTCTGATTTTGCATGTGAACTCATAAAAACATATTTTTACTGCAGCATCTGCTGGCCTGCACTTAAGCCTCCCTCACTAACGAATTAATCAGCTGTAGATCAGTGGTAAAGATCTCAAGGTCAATATGAGTATTCACTGGCTCAATAATGGGGTAAATTAAGAACATAAATCTTAGTAAAGGCTTATTTTGCATTACCTTAATTGAATCCAAGGAAAAAAAAATGCTTTAGAGACTGAAGTAGGACAGAAATTTAGAGCATTGACTTCAGAATTTCCACTATTCTTTTGTGGGTTTTTTTTCCTTTTTCATTCCTGGCTGTCAAAAAGAGAATACGTTTCCTAAATTTATTTTGTGTCCTGGTAATTCACCTCTTTCAGGTACCTCAAAACTTTTGAATCTAAGGTTTAGAGAAACATGAAGTATACTATTCAACTTAACATTATTAACCATTCATTTGTTGTTAAATGTATTGGCTGGACTAAAAAGCACAAACTCTAAACCAGTATCTCTCATGATTCGTAAGTGCCAGATATTCATGCTTGGTATGGGATTATGCATGCCCAACAACAGAACTCTTGTGATTTATGTGGTCATCTATTACTTACATGAACTGCTTTTACTGAACAGATTCTACAGTCATAGTCAGACTTGCCAAACTAGAACTATTCAAAAGTCTGAATTCCTTTAACCATAAGAAATAAAGCTAGACTGAGCAATCAGAGCTTGTAACTTAATTTGTAGTGACAGAAGTGTAAGAAATCAGAATTCTAACTTGATTACTACCACGTATAACCAAATCATTACAACAGACTTAAACAGAAATACTGGTTAAAGCATATAAATGTACAATTTTTAAAAATCCTTCTGGCTTACCTCATTAAACTATATATAGTTATTTCCTCTCAGCCTTTAAAGACACAACTGCAAAAACTACTCACATGTAAGAAGTCAGAAATAAAGTATCAGCATTTCTCTGTTCATAGGACAGTTAGTACAACATTGTACTGATACTGACAGACACAACATCTCCTTGCCCTGGACGTTAAAGATCTGGGTGATGACATACTCCAGTAATTGCAGGTATGGTTTATTGACATAATTAAATCTGTGCCAGGTCTTCATGTCCCCAGCTACAGTTTTGAAAAACTCATCTCAAGCAACTCACATTTTCATGGTGTTCACAGTATGAAAGGAAAGAGGCTGATATTTGAACTAAAATGTACATCAAAAAGCTTCCATCAAGCATATCCTTCAAATATAACTGCAAAATCAGGTCAAACAAAACCTTAAGTATAAAAGCCTTTGCTGAAAAAGTGGCACACAATTACTCTTAACTCTCTACGTTTGGGTTCTGCAGAAGCATCCTAAGTCTGTTTTGAGTTTGTTACAAACTTAAAACAGAAACTAGTACAGGTAGAAGTGAAAACTGGTTGAAGGAAGAACCGTTTTTGAATTTCTAGCAGACCAATGCTACTGCACACAGAAGGAATGAGGAGGAGGGGTTCCTCTTCTGAAAACTGCTAGGATTCTGCTGGGGGGCCTGACCTGGGTAATGAGTACCAGCTGCCTACCTTCACTGGTGGCTGCATTCTTCTGGGCTTTGGTGGGTGTGTGATCCGTACTTGAACTCACGTCGGATGAGATGCTTGAGCTGCCCTTGCCTGCAAAAGGAGAAAGAGGTGGAGAGGGAGGGAGAGAGGAGGAGAAGAGAGAGAGTAAATGTGAATATCAACTCTGAAATAGAAAGACCTTCAATATCTGAACCTGGAACAATTCCAGAAAGCTTTAAACTAAGTTTAAAGCAGCTAATGTTCATTTTGTACGCACCAGGACAGGAATTCACTGTAACTTCTAGCACATGCATCTTCACATGTATTAAGTCTCCTACGCCACAGGGCCTCTCATTACATATTTGCTAAGCTCCATTGAAAATTAAATATTTGTGATTAACGACATTAGGGAAACTTAAATGTTCAGTTTATTCATTCAAATACTTCTTAACACAGATCAGGATAAATGGTTACGTTCAAAATATGTTAAATGAGTTTAGATTTCTGTCTTATTTGTTCACATCATGTATTCAAGTCACTAGGTCACATGAAAATGAAAGCAAAGTATCTGTTTTCTCCTTCACCATGCTCACTGCATCAGGTAATACACCATTCCAAAACTAACTTTTCACTAATGGTGGAGGATTTTTAACTGTAAATCATAATCTATGGGTGTTCCTTATCTTATTTTCTCTCTTAAAAGCATTTCCTGAATTTCCAAATCAGTGTCTTCAGACCTGTATTCAGGATGTCAAACGCTAGACACAAGTTACAAAAAAAAGAAATATAAATACATACTAAAAATTAACCCAGACAGATACTATAGAAGAATGGAGCTGGTTAAACCAAAGCTGTATCCTTATTTGCCTGCGAGAATCTAAGAAGGAGTCACTTCTGTTTCCCTTCACTCATTCCACTCAGTCTCAGTAATAACTAACAGGGAATACTGCTCTACTCTGTAGCAGGAACCAAACCAACCACCCAATGAGCAGTAAGTGAGATAATTCTAGAGAGGAAATGCAGTGAATGCTGGTACATTCTAAGAAGTTACCTATCCCCACAATCACTGCATCACTGAAGCCTTTAAGACCTGTGTTAGTTTTTTGACCAAAATTAGGCTGTATGCAGAAAGCTAGCTGACACCAAGTTTCTGTCACTTGAGTAAACCTATAATCACAGGAATGTTAGCAAGAGACTTTTCTGATCTGTTATTTCAATCAGGCATTCCTTGGGGTTCTGGGTTACAGTATGCCTGGTTTTCATAACATTTATATGTAAGAGAGAGATCTGCTTTTTAAAAGTGCCACAACAGAACAAGGATTTAAATTTTAATGGGAAACGACTGGAGAATGTGCAAATGTAGGTTGCTTCACAACCAAGGTACTGCCACTTAATCCATCAGCCAGCCCTAGAGAATCATTCTCCACAGAAAGTTGCTTAAGTTAACGTGCTTAGATTTGAGAAATGATTATGAATTGGAGTGAAAGGATATTAAAATAGCCAGAAGAAAATAAAAAAATAAATGGCTAAAGCTAGTAGTTGGTGAAGAGAAAGAAAAAAGTGTACTTCCAGTGATTCACTAACTGTTTTTTACATTCCTTTAAGAAGTAAAGCAAAACCAAGAAGCAGCACTTCCAGAATACCACTTCAATTGCTCTCAAGCTGTGACATGAGCTAGAGTAACAGACTGGTCTTTATAGAAATTACTGCCCCAAAATAACTTTATGGCTAAGGCAATGAGGTTTGTGGCAGAAGAAAGGCAGAAGATAAACGGGAAGGGTAGATGTTGAATGCTCTTTCCCAGGAAGAGGCCAAAGAACAAGAAACACCTGAGGCAAGTGATAATCAAATCACCACTACCAGCAACTCCTTATGTATCAAACTGCAACTCCAGAGGCAGAAAATAAAATTCCAAGAGGTATCAGCACTCCTTAACAGATTAATAGAAATAAAACTAAACTAAACAGACTAACTGGAAAAATTATTTCCTCAAAGCAAATAAACAGGATTTCCTCTACAAAAGAGCTTATCTTTTTTTAAGATAAAGGGGAGGGAAGAGGGAAAGGAAGTCAGTGATACCAAATAACGGCAGAGTTGCAAGATGGTCATATCTGGCATGGGCTGTTTTCACTAAGTGAATGCTTCCCAGGCTCCACAACTCCCCATTAACAACAGCAGTTCTATTTACCCCCAAATACAAGCCCACCTCAAATAGCATAACCAAAAAATTTCACCCACTGTAAGCTACTAATTGTTGGTACACCTATTAGCAACACATTTACAATTGCACACTGCTGCAGAAATTGTGAAACGCCTGATGTAAGTGCAGATATTTATCATTTAAATCTACTTGAACTTTAAAACGTTTTAATACCAAGAATTTAAAACTAGAAGTTTAGAAAAAAATCCCATAGTTACTGCTCTTTGGGCAGTAGTTGAGCACAGTTCTACCTATAATTATATTTGTAGATGGAGTTCTCTTACTGTATACAGCCCCAAAACTAGCCTTTTTCCTTACTGCCTACTCTGAAACTCTCTTCTCAGATGAGGGAAAAGCAAGAGATGCTTTCTAGTAATTTTCATTGTGTTTCAGATAGACTAGCTGACACTATATATCTTTTCTTTTGCTTTCTTTCAGTGCAAAACAAAGCTTTGAGTATGCTACAGTTGGCTACTGCAGACTCATGTACACATGCCAGAGCTAAAACATAACAGTATTTAAGTACTCTCCAAAGAGGAAAGGCTAAGAGAACAGCAGCTGTTCAGCCTGGAGATTGTAGTTGGCCTCTTCTCCCAAGGAAGAAGTGACAGACAAGAGGAAACAGCATCAAGTTGTGCCAGGGGAAGTTTAGGTTCAATACTAGGAAAGATTTCTGCACTGAAAGGGTGTTCAGGCATTGGAACAGGCTGCTCAGAGAAGTGGTGGAGTCACCATCCCTGGTGGTATTTAAAAGACATGTAGGTGTGGTGTTTAGGGACATGGTTTAGCGATGGACTTGGCAGCGCTGGGTTCACAATTGGACTCGATTGTAAGGGTCTTTTCCAACCTAAATGATTACATGGAATATTAGAATCACAGAAACTCAAAGACTGCTGATTTCCCTAATACCATAGGGAAAACTTAAAGCACAGTATAACACTGGTTTCCAGAGACCAGTTCCTCTCCAATTCAAAAAGTATACTGAGAAAATCATTGCACATAAATATACCCTGACAAGATTTCTAATGAAACGACAACTAGAAGGATCAGAGGGCACTATCGTAGACTACAGCAGTAATTACTGCATTTGATCCTCTGCTTAAACAAATTAAAGGCCTGCCAAAAGCTTCCCTAACATGACTTGCAATCATCTAGAGCTTCCTTCATACAGTCAAGAGTTTTTTATTTCTAAACCAGAAGCTGCAATCCAAAAGAAAGGAAACTGCATTATGCTAGTAAGTAGATAAGGTAGAAGAAACCTATTTTTCTAAAATACAACATAATTCACACTGGGAATGAAGGTAACATGTACTTCACAACACCTGCAAAGAATCACACAGCTGCACAGTTGCAATTCAAATCATGTCTTTAACCTGCTTCTGAAGAAGCAAAAGTACGGATTTCTTTTTCCGCCCACCAGTGCCAAAATCATACAATAGTTGTAGGAACAAGATTCCAGCCATCTAACCTAGTATACTATTTCCTACAGATTACATTTTGATCCTGCTGGAAAGAAAGCTAGAATCAGGCAACCATATAATACAACAGATACTTCTCCTGAACATTGTCTCCAGGTCTTTGTAGCCCACAGTTTTTTAGCCATTGACGTCTTTCTACTCAGTAGCCCTACAGTCTTATTAAATTTACCTTGTATCTTTTTAAACCATAACTATTAAAATAGTGTGTTTGATTTTCTTTTTATTGTCACAGATGGCTATATTGACTATGACATTATGTTTGTTTTATAAAAGTGCTTTCTATCTTCAGTTTTGCAATCCTTGGATTCTGCCAGTCAGTCACTGCTGAGAAGTGCCAAGGACATCACAAATCAGTCAGGACAGAATCAATGCAATTTATACTTTGCTGGGAAAGCACAGTCTAACTTAGACATTGAAAAAAACATTTTTGGAACCACATATGCAAAGCCTGGCCTAGTCTGAAGAGCAGTGAGTCCCCTTCACTTGCTCTGGAACAATTTTATTAGGTTATTTTTTGCAGCACATTTGCATTGGATTCTGGTGTATGGGCATTTGCATGCCATATTTTATGTCCTTCTAAGATCTCAAAGACAGGAACATTGACCTGAATATTGTTCCTTATGTGTTACCCTGGAAAGTAACAACAGTATTTCTCTTGACATCAAGTTCTTATGTGATAGCACCTTACTTCAGCAGGCAGTGACAGATACCTCAGGAATTAAAAGGACAGTAGGACCAAATCAACTGCTTGCCATACTGAAGTGAAACGTTAGACAAAATGCCAAAACAAAAACAAAATGATCATCTAGGAAAAGAGAGCAGAAAGCAATTAAGTCCAGAATATCCATTAATCTTTTTAAATGTCCAAAAGTGTTACATAGCAATGACTTTGATGTAAAAAAACCTGAAAATTTTGTTTACTTAAGCCATCAATTCTTATCCAAATGACATTATTCAAATTAAACTTCTCAACATGAAAGCACATATGTGCATGGTTTTCCTACCAGATGATCATTACTTTCTCTTTTACATCTTCAGACAAGTTCTTTTAAAATCAAATACATGCCAACCACATCAAGAAGAGATCCAGAAAAAAAAAAATCAATCCAAACCTCAAAGCATCAGGGATCACTCAAGAGGAAAGAAAAATCTCTTTCCCTTCTCTTGTTTCCATGACACACATTATGCTGGTCCAAGTCACCAAAACCTCAAGTGTATCTCTTTACAAGCTGCACCTCCAAAGACTGCAGACTCCTACTATGCTTCCAAGTATTTCCATGGAAATCAGCAGCCTAGTGCAGTGCTTAGGCTTTGTGGATATATTGCATCCTTTAAAGATGCAATATATCAATTCATTTATCCAAAGTACAAGAAAAGGTGGACTAGACACTTTGGACAATCATTATCCTTGAACTTTACATTTGTACCAATGGAAATTATATGTCATAAAACTGGTTTCCATCTATCAATTCTTAACTGCTGAGGAAACTGTTTCAACACTGAAGTTACCTACCTACAAGCTTTGTCGCGCACTGAACTGCTTTCAGGATGAAATATGTTCATTTACAGATCCACATTGACCTTCTACCCTAAAATCCTAGGAGTATGGCTCTTAAGCTTGCTTTTTTTTTCCAAATTAAAACATGTGCCAATATAACAATCAGGCTGTAAATGTCATTCCACCCAACATTTGTCAGGATATGATAAAACAAACAGTAATCTGCACTCCAATCCCAAGGAAATTAAATAAACTGAACATTTCGCAGGAAGCACGCTGAAGGTTGAAGACTTTGCAGATATTTACTAGCAGTGGTACTTTGGGACAATATTTCTTAAAACTTTCACAAGTGGAATCTCCACAAGCATTTTTACATTACTTTTTTTATTTTTAAACCACAACCCCAGCTTCCAGGATTGTGAAATTTGGCTGTGAAATCTGGCATAACTTAGCTATGAAATAGTACACTTAGTTGCGCAGCATTTCTGTAAGTTTCAAGCTAAGTTTCAATTCAGGTCCTACAGGCCAATTTGGCCAGTTTTGTTCTTCCAGTCAGTGCCTGCTTCACCTTCTCAAGTACCACAGCACACGACTAAACCTCCTGCACACACCAACAGGCTACACTACACTAATATATCTCTGCTAGGGAGTAAGTCACCTCATGTTTTTTATTTCTTTTAGGAACTTTTTTCCAGGTGCAGGTACCAGCCAGCTCCACTGGCCCCACCACAGGGCATGGCTGAGCCCCTCAGCCATGGGTGTGTGGGCACCTCAGAGCAGGGAAGCCCAGAGGCTAGGCCCTCAGTATCACCTTTTTGACGCATTGTTACAACCAGATACAAGAAGCCACTTGAAAGGTGAAGCTGTAACAACAATGGCAACAAGCATTATTTAAGTCTGATGTAAATATGGCTGTGGAAGTTCTGTGGCTAGCAAGACACAATAGTTTATTCACTATACTGCAAAAGGCTTGAAAAACGTACACTAAAGTGCAGGTGGGGGATTGAATTTTTCAGAACTGTTTCACAGAACGATGTTTATTACCAGCAAGGCAAGACTTCAGAACATTTGGATAAAAATCATGAAGCTTAAATAAAATTCTTCACATAGCCATAGATTCTAATTGCTGTGCCAGAAGCCTACTGGGTTTGTAGTCAGGACATCTTTAACTCTCACCTTGGTGCTAAATAACACACGATGAGTTTGGAATACCTAAAGGCTTTATTTAATGAAGTCTTCAAGTGGATTAATCTAATTAATAACTAAAGAGAGGCAGGGCACATATTGCCTCCTCTGCATAACAGATGATAATATCTTTTCTAGATATTATCCCTTTTCTAGAGAACTTCAAGCCTCACTGATGAGGTTTGTTAACCAAGAACCCTTATATGGTACTAAGAAGGACCCCTAATTTTTGAAGACAGTACATATCTGCTTTATCAAAGGATTTCATAATACAGAGTGACAAACAACCCACACCGCTGCTGGGTTTATAAAGAATCAATATTGCATCAAACTACTTTGAGGCCTTCGCACCTGCTAAGTAGCCTGCATGCCAGAAGGCAATGCTCATTTGTAGCCAAACTTTGCACCCACTCCAACTGTTAAGCTCTACTTTTCAAACACACACTGATAAAAGCCCATGAACTGTTTAGTCTAGGCTGCCTGAGAAGGAAAGAATGCAAGTATTTTGCTTACTTGAACTCAAAGTAAGAAAACAAGATGTGAAATCTTTAACATCCCTATTTTATTGCTTAGCAGGACTAGCATGTCTCTTGACTAACTATTAAAATATTATCTTTCACTGAAATGTCTCAGCCTATATTCCAAAAATGGTTCCTACTCTGTAACCTTCTACTGTGCCAAGAAAACAGGGAAATAAAACTTAGGCCTTCCTACCAATCACAGAATTTTCTTAGAAAACATTCATTCATTCAATATGGGACTTTCCATTACAAGTTGTCATCCAATCACCACCATATTTTAAGATGAGCATTTACTCAAGATACAATGTTCTCAAATTTATTACCTGACCTTAACTCTACTACTTTAATCCAACAGACAAAAATAATTATTAAACCAATACAAGGAATTAACAAACACAATTAAGTCAAAACAAAACCCTTTTTCTAGTTTTATACTTTTTCTGAGAAAGTCACTTCATTGACAAATTCACCACTAATGGCTACTTCAATTTTGGTTTTTTCCCAGCTCCATTATAATTTAAACAATATGCTAATCCTTTCCATTCAGAAAGGCAATAGCTATCCAGTTCAATACTAAATATAAATTGGTAGAGACTTTATTGCATGAGACATGTCAAAGAGTGGAGGTAGCCTGAGAGGATGAACTCCAGTATAGATTCTGAAGGGGCTGCAACCTGTTATTGCATTGGAACGCATCAGACATTTGGTATAGGTCTGAATTTCATGATATAGCTCAGTAATACAAAATCAAACCCACCAAATGCATGTTTGATTTCCACGATAATACCATTAACGCTTAAGATCTGTATTTAAATTTTCACAAACAACTAGTTCCAAGTGCTAAACAAAAAAGATTAATATTAAACTTAACACTATCAATTTTACTGCTCAATGAGGTACAGCGGAAGCAGAAGAAACCCCCAGGTGGAAGTGTCTGCTGTGGCAGTGCTGAAGGAGCAGCTTTTTTGGTGTAGTACATTGTAACACCACAAAAATCAACCTCACAATATCTCCCAAATTTTCAGCTTGACTACTGACAGCTATTTAAGTCAGAGTTAATGGTAAAGAGTTGAGGGAGTGAAAAACCTTTATCAAGACATCACAGAAAGTACTCTGCTACGAGTGTACACTGTGAAAAGTGATACAAAAATCTTGCACGTGAGAATACAGATCTGACAGCCTAAGATGACTTCTTTACTTAAAGAAGAACAAAAGAACCTGACAGCTAAGGAAAAGCAGACAAGGATCACTCTACTCTTTTAGATAAGCACAGTCACTTCCAGCTTTTCTTTACTGATGGATACAGGGAGGGGAGGAGGGGGAAAGGGAAGTGGCTGACTCAAAGATGCAAGTAGAAGGAGATTTTGAAAAATAGTGGGATTACAAAAACTAAATGAAACAGATTTGTGAAAAAAGGCATATCATGATAGAGAGCGGTATCTTAAAGGCAACTAAAAGGAGACAACCTACATACTTGAGAAATATCCCTACTTTTTAAACTGACAATCAAGTTTGACAAAATGACAAACCTAGCAGGTTTAGAAACAAAACTCATCAGCACATAATAACTGAGTTAAAAACAATTAAGAGTATGAAAGAAGCCGTAATTACAAAGAAATCAAACTAAGGCTTCACACAATACATTTGGCAATCAGCTTTAGATTTCTTCTTCCTTTTTGTCTGAATTCTATGAAATCCAAAGTTCTAATGTTGCACTAACCACAGATGTCTGGCAATGATTGCACTGAAAACTAAAAAAAAAAACCAAACCACAAAACAAAAAAAAGACCCAGTATCTGTCTGATTTTTTAAAAACAGTTTTAACAGATCATTTTAATAGAAAATGCCCTTATTCCTGTTGAAAACTCTCCGTAGTTTCAATTACATTAATGTTCTACTCTCAACTTTGTACAGAGACTGTGCACACTGTCATTTGCCACTGCAGTCACTTCCTGAACACTGAGAGTAAAATTTATCCAAAACAACATAGAGGGTCATCCCCAGAATATGAGCAGGATACTAATTCTCCATAGAGATATTGTGCTTTCAGTGCCAACTCAGCATTTTTTATTCCTTTTGCACTATTATCTATATTTCAGCTGTCTTTCACAAAAAAACTGTCAGAAAACATGAAAATATGCCATAGAAACTCACAGAAGAGTTAAATATAAATGTGTCTTCCTCAAGGCATTACAATTTTTTCATCTATTTTAATCACAGCATACTCCAAGGGATCCCAACAAGCCAGCAACAAAAGACAAGGGATGCTTTTTCAGCTTGCCCTACAACCTTCACCAGGGCCATGTTATTTACAACTCACACAGGTTTTCAGTGGGAGAAGGACACATTAAGGAAAAAAAACAAAGGTAACTAATATCTACTCTGCTGATAATTCAGTATTTAATTTTGACATGTTTTTCATTCTCACTGTTTAGTGGTATGCATGCCACTGTCATAAAGATTGTTTAGTTATAGTTTGAGAATTATAAAATTCCTTCTGAAGTATACCCATAAGGCTCAAATTAAACTGAGTAATTCTGAAAAAAATTAAAATAAAATTAAAAATTTAAAAGGCCCTGCTTTCAAGAGTGTTTTATCTCATCTTTTTGTGAAAAGACATGCTTCATCCCCCTTTCTTTCCAGCAGAACTGACAAGAAGTAGTTCTGCTCTTTGGTATAACTCATTCTTGCAGTATTCAGTATTAGCATCTCATTACAGGAAAGAAAGAATACTGAAACAAGGGTACATCTCCAGCAGAAGAAAAGAGAGCAGAAACAACAGAAACAGAGTGTGTATGTCAGTGACCACTACACATGACAGTTCAGAAAGATCTCTTGCTCATGATATTCTTGTCTGGATGGTTTCTGGGAACCAGCAATGGTGCAGCAGGGCCAGTCTCCAGCTCCCAATCAGCCTGCCCAGCATCACACTGATTCCTTAATTCATCCTAAATTGTTTACTCTGAGCCAACTCACTATCTGTACAGAAGAGAGGACACAGGACATACTGCTTGCATTAATATTCTGTCATTTGACACCAAATCTTCACCACACTTACTACGTCATGTGAGCACTTTTAAAACACTCAGGGAATCATCTCTGCTTCTTGATCACACTTTTGTACATATTTTTTTAATTAATCAGTACTGGTAAAAAACTAACAGAAGCCACACCAAAGAACCATGGATCATTTTAGAGATTTTTTTTCCAATCAAAAAGAAAACAAAACAAAAAACCCCAAACAAACAACACCAAAAAAAAATCCAAGCAAAAACCTCAAAAGCAACAAAAAGACCCCAAACCAAACAAAACACAAACCCCCAAAATTTTAAAAACCCAAATAATCAAACAAAAAACCACCACCACAATATCCATAACCAAGTAACCATTCAACCATTATTAGGATTTGTAATAACTGAGGTAACTCAAAAGTTGAGAGAAAGCACATAAAGTGGTACAATGCAACTGTAATTATTACAGAAGAAACAGCTTATTATACAAAAACTGCTGTCAAGAATCAGGTTGCTAACATGAGAAGGAAACTAGAAATCCAAATAGGGATGTCAGATGGGCTGAGGCTAATGGCAAACACAGTCCAGGCTCTGTGGTGAACAGGATAAGGTCCAAGCACACTATCTACAAGATACTTCTGGTTCTCTCCTTGCATAAAATTCCACTCAATTATACATTTTCATGGCTTTTGTATCATCCTGAAACCAGCTAAGCTACCCATGCAGTGTAATGTGGAGATGGCCCAACTCGCTCTACTTAAGGATCAGTCCCTTACTGTTCTTTACTTTGAAAGATGTGCCTGGTGAACCAAACCAAACTGAGCAACACCCAGGACAGCAGCCTTTTTTGGCAGACTTGTCAGGCAAGAGGAGCCAAACAAGTGCATAGCTTTGCCTTTGAACAATACAACTCAAGTTTTCCCAATTCTTTCAGTCTCTCTGGTTAGTTTCATTTTGCTGAAAGCAGTCACCACCACTAACTCATTTCTGTGAGAACTGTTCCAACTCCTTTACCACAATCTGTCTGACAAGAAACATTCTCAAAGTGTCTTTCAAGTGTGGAGTAGAGATGTTCAACAATTCAGCCATGTGGGATTTAGTTTGCATCTTTCTGCATTTGCTCCAACCGGTCTGATGATTTCTAGCAAGTAAGTCTAATAAAATTTATAATCACATTAGTCCATTTTTGCTAGCAGACAGAGTAAGTCTGGACTTTTACATGCAGAAGTAGAGCATGGAGCAGAGTAGTTATGTCCTGGGAACTGACAACAATTGTGCATTTCATCCCACTCCCTCCTCTTTGAAAATCGGTCTAGTGCCATTTGGCACCTTTCATACCCAAGCACTTCCTTAACTACTAAGCATCTACTTTTGTAGTTGTAGGCAATACCAAGCTGCATTTTATTTCCAGGGAAGCATATCGTTTACATGAGCCAGAGGGAAACATCTGCACCTCCCCAGTCTTGGCATGTCCATGGCCTGTGTATCAGATCAAAACACAGCTGATGTCAAAGAGCCACAGGTGCAGGAAACTTGCTCCAGTGCTCATTTCCACAATATCCTATTAAAGAACAGCTTATCCTTTGCTAACTACACTTAAGAGAGCTGCTAACGACTCATATGATTCTTTTTCACACATAAGTTTTAACTAAATGCCACTGTAGAACTACAGTTTGAGAAAATACACCATGCCATGCCAACAACCTGATTTACTTCTCTTAAATTTTAGTCTTCAGAAACTATCTGTACTGAGACAACTTGCTTGTCCAACTCAGCTAGAAGTTTTGCTGATTTATCTCATTCTCTGCTATGCTAGTCAGGGTAAAGTCTGTGAGCTAAACCATTGCTCTAACACAGAAAGGGCCTTCAGAAGGTTGAGATACTCTTTTACCAGTTCATTAGTACATAGTGCAAAGTGTGATTGAAATGCAAAAGTAATTCTATGTTTCAAGGAATTTTTATAAATTAATACCGAAACCCAATCACTCTGTACTGAAACTGACTTCTCCAAAACTACAACAACATACTGAAACTAACACTGAAGCAGTGATTTCTCATGTGATTAATTACCATGTGTTATTTCCTTGGGTACTCTTTACTTTCATTAAAGAAAATCTAAGGGTAACATTTTTTAAGGACAGGTATAAACCCTACAGCAGCCTGGAACAAGCAAGCCCAGTAACTCTGTCCAGGGAGCACGCATCAGAGGCATTTTAAACCAAACAGCTGATTTTTCCACTTGTGCCAATAAGTGCACATTCATCCACTACCAGAGGACCTGAGAGAAGGCAGGAATGCTTAAAATCATCATCTGTTTTTTCACTGCTTGTCATAACCGCTGTCAAAAGAAGTCATTAGAAGGTATTTGCTCAAGTCAAAAGCAGTGGCAGTGTGTATGGGATGGAAAGACAGGACAGAAGTGAAGAGCACAAGAGAAACTTGTCCTATGTCTGTGTCAGAAAACAAGTAGGAATATATCTGAAATGCTGAGTAGCAAAGGTGAGATTGTATAAATATTTTCTAAAAAAAACTCTCTGCTTCCAGCAGTGGGGAACAGATATTCATACTATTGAATGATTATACTACACATCTGAAATAAAAATCAACAGCTACCAAAACAAAGCTGCTATAGGAAAGTAAGAGTTTTAGACAGGTTCCTGCTGCAATTCCAGCATAGCACAACTACTAATTCATAATCTAACCAAAAGAATAAATGCTATTTGAACATCCATGCTGTCTTGAAAACCCAGAGGTACCTGATTTCTGCATATAAATACGCACAGATGCATACAGTCAAGAAATGAAAGAGTGTGTCCATTTTTAAGATCACTTCAGAAATCAAAGTTGTACAATGCAACAAGTGCACCAGTATTACTACTATTTTGAAATTCATACTTTGGATTTCAGATGGCAGTGACCACCTCAAGGAAAGCTTTCTCAATGGTTACTTCTTAATCTGCAGTGTTCTGACTTTTTCCTTTGCAATACAGCATACTTTTCTTAGAAGTATAAAACACTCTTATTTGAGCCGAAACCCAACTTCAGAAAGCATCACTACAAAATCTGAAGCTGTAGACAGAGACATCTATTAATAACAAATATCTTTACTAAGTCAGTCGACTCACAAATAACAAAATGCATTTTCAATCTTATGTCTAAAGCATTTTAAAATATACATAACTATAGAAGAATGTCTGCCAAAGTGGTTTTGGCACACAAAGGAAGAGGTGGATACTGAGCATGTGTCCACTGTTCTAGGTCAGACAGAAAGGTCGATCCATCTCCAAGCTCTGCTGACAATGCCCAACAGCAGACGCCTTTTTGGCACAGTTATCACATCTGACTGAAGAAAAGCACACCTCTCAAAGAGGGCTACTATCACACCCTTTTCATTTTCTCTTACCTTAAAAGCGTATAACAACCATTAGTAAAAGCTGTTTGAAAAGGAACTTTTTCTTTGGGAAAACAATCACATAAAGCTTGATCTGTCCCCATGGTGACCTTTCACTATCTAAGACTATTTCTATTTCAAAGGGATAAATCACAGCCTCAGTTGTCATTATCCCACTCCTCTAGCTTGCAACAGTGCAGAATAACCTTTCTTAAGCACTTTCAGTCTCCCTTTCCAAAATAGGCACCACTAATACACAACACCTTAGGGCAAGAACTTGCATTATGTGCACTGCTCTTCTTTAAAAATCAAGAAAACAAAATCTATCCACAGGCAGTACCTGACATAAGGGAGGTACCATTGGCTTGAGATTTATTCACTATTTACCATATACTGTCCTGCCAACTGAAAACAAAA
The DNA here is from genome assembly GCA_024734555.1 of Trochalopteron elliotii. Lineage (NCBI taxonomy): Eukaryota > Metazoa > Chordata > Aves > Passeriformes > Leiothrichidae > Trochalopteron > Trochalopteron elliotii. The sequence continues at coordinate 645,103 of JANPWX010000072.1, forward strand.
AAGCCAAAACAGCTCTTCCTTCACAGCCTTCCATTCCATCTACTCCCTAGCAAAATCTGCAGGCACTTTCCCAAGGTACTCTTCAAGCTCATGAAATCTCTTTAAATATACTGCCCTCTTTTAGTCTCTCAGATGAAGCTCTCCATGATTCAAGCAATCTAGTGGTAGGTAGGCAAATATCTACCAAGACAACTAGTATTAAATACCAGTTGTTTCCTCAAATCTGCTTTTCTGTATCCATCTGACTCCTTCAACAAAGAAGATAAGCTCTGGAGGACTGGAATTTTATTCTACTGCTGCAATCCAGCAGCAAGGAACAATCAACATTTCAGTTCTGGAAGACTGCGGGGAAAGCTATTTCTCCTATTCCTGGCAAGAGCAAGCAGTTAATCTTCTAATTTTCACTGCAAAGAATAGCAGAGAATAAAAACTCTGCAAACTGATCAAGTACCCACCACAGTGGGTAAAACAAACTGCCAAGTGACATATAACAGGATCCATGCAAAGGAATGCAGGGTCATGACACACACAATCTTCCACAATGATTTATTCTTTTTAAAAAGTTGTAAAAATCAGGGGATGAAGTAGGTGGTCATGTCACTCTTCATCCAACAAGTCTGCACTGACACAGGGCACTGAAGCAGACAAACTTTCATAACAACGTAAAAACCCACACAAGTATCAGTAACTGATGGATGACTGAGCTGTGCCTGAAAGTAGCTACTTGCTCCTTCTGCTCAGGCAGGAGGAAAAGATGCAGCTCACTGAAAACCTTACAGCTCTGCAGATGAGCTTGTTTGCTCCCCATCTGTTCATTCCCTTTTGGTCTGTGTTCAAACTGGAAGAATGCCCTCCGGAGAGCGTGATCCCCAGGGTGCATCAGGTTTCTGATCCACACTGAATGCTGGGTCAGAGCTTGCCTGTGGAGAATGTTTTAATTACATCGTGCTGGAATTTGGCAAGAGTCCTGGTATTTAATTAAACAGCCGTTTTTTGAAGCAAAGCTCACAGCAGAGCAGACAAAGAGACACAGAGGCCTGATGATGTGCTTCATAGCGGCACTTCCCATATGGCCCTGTGCCTACTCTGTAAGCAGTCCCAATCTACCAGGAATACAACATCCCACATCACCAGATGCCTAAAATCAGGTTAAATGGGGTGGTCTACACCCAGGAGTACAAAAACCACTCACATTTTCCAAGAACAGTGAAAACCACAGTAGACTGAATTCAGGCATATAAAAGCTGTATAGCCAATATTAGGAAAAGATGATCGGGGTTTTTCCTGATGGCTTTCTCCCACAAAAAAGGGTCCACAAAGTAGCCATGCCACCATATTTCCCAGACACTTTCAAACATAAGGCCCAACAGAAAGATGAAAAAATAGCAAGCACGATGGTCAGCATTTTTTATGTATTTTTACCTAGAAAGTAACTTTTTTCTGGTATGACAGAGAAAGGCAAGGGCCCTTTAAACAGTTTGAAAAACTCCCACTTTAAAATAGAATCCCCTCATCTGCTGTCAGGTCCAAAAGATACTTTTAAAACTACATTCCTGCAATCAGGCATTCTAACTTCTAGTTTCAGTCATTTTGAGGGTTTTTTTAACCTATCAGGGAGTTATAACAGTCTGAACATTTGAAGAAGAACCAGGGATGACTCCCCAGAAGCATGCAGCAAACACATTCACCCAGAACATCTGTTCGACCTCTGGGAAACAACACCCATTCCTAATTTCACAGTCCTGAACACAACAGTCTTAAAGGTAGCCTAACATGTAAGATACCATTCCCAATTTCTCCAAGCACCCTAGTGACAATTTCTGACAGGTGCTCTGGTTTAGATCAATATTGTCATTCTGGCCCTCCAAATAGGATCCTTTATGCCGATCCTAGTATTCATTCATTGCAAATACTTTCCCGCCTCCATGCTATGCCATGCTGACAATCCATGATCAGTTCAGCAACAGACTCTTGATCCCTTCTCAGCTGCCTCCAATCAATGAGATGCCTAATAAAAGTTTTACTGTCATGGTCTCCTCCCTGCACTACTCAGTATTTTGCACCAGTGAGTTCATGCCATTTCTATTTTTACCACCTCACAAAGTTCTGTCAACATATTCTGTTATGGTCCTTTTGCAGTAAGGATGTTTTCCATCATTACACACACTGCTGGCTCATCTAGTTCAAAGTCAATAATGAAAATTTTAGACAAGACAGGTCTCTGAGGGAACACCACCAGTAACATCACCATTGTTGCAATTCCCTCTCGAAAACACCTTACCATGTGCTCTTCATATCAACCAAGGTTTTGTGCACCCAAAAACATCTCCTTTCCGGAGACAGGTTTGCCAGCACTACTGGCAGTAGGGGAAAAGGAGGTGAGGCAGCCAAGAGCTGCAGTGAGCCTGCATGTACTGTCCAGTAGATGACATTGCCCTTTGGAAGAAGTACTTGCTTTCTGAAGCATTAAACAAACAATGCAAGGCAGAGTTGCCTTTATTAAGGAACTAAAACTGATATATGCTTGGCTTTGACACAGTTTTACACTAAATATCAGCTTGAGAAAGTTTGAAAACCTAACCCAGGAGCATCACGTTCAACATAATGATAACCATTACCACAAGCATCAAAAGACCTTACAGCTTTCTATCCGTGAACTGCCAAACATTCAACTTTGTTTGATACTATTTGGAGAGAAAAGTAGGACACCAAACATGTGACAAATCCACTTTCAAAGGTCTCCTCTCCCTTTAAAATTTTATTAAAAAAAAAATAGAACAGTTGCCACCAAGACCAAGAACACAAGGTCAAGTGAAGACTTGTAAGACTGATTTATTGTCCAACCTCAAATAGACTTGAACTTCTAAGCTAGTCAACTAAGATTTATACTTGCACACGTAAAAATTGAAAGCTAAGCACCTCCCCCCCAAAAAAAAACCAAAACCAAAACCAAACCACCAAACAAATCCCAACAACTAAAAGAAAACCCACAAACCAATAATAACAGTAACACCTGCAGCTGAAATAATTGAAATGCTATGAAATTCAAGCTACTTGCCTTAAGGCTAATCCATGTTTTTATGAATACCTGATCACAGTATACAAGCCTGGTAGTGACTCAAATATATCAATAACTTTGTATGCTTGGCCGCGAGAACCCATTAAATTGAACAGCTTCCAAAGCACCTTAGAGGGAAGATGTGAGGTTAGACTGTCAAGCACATGCATACTCAAACAAAAATTTATGGGAATTTGGAAGCTTTTTAAAGGTTCTCTACTGTACACAATATCTGCAGCATGAGTTGTTTTAGAAAAATATATCCTTGGCATGAGAACATGTAGCAAACACTAAATTTCAAATTTAATCTGATGTGACACACCAGATTTTAAGTTCTTAGGTATGTAGTCATTTTAACTCTGAAAAGACAGACATTTTAACAAGTAGATGCTAAAATTGTCCACAAAAATCCTACTATCTCCAGGCTGCCAAAATTCATATGACTAATGATTTCAAAACACAGCTGAACTGAAAACACCTTGGAAGCTGGTATGTATTATGAATGCAATTACTTGTGTCACAATTAATATATTCCTGGGTCATCATGCCAATAATTTCCATTCTACCTAAGCAAGAGGCAAGGGTGCCCTGATGACCTTCAGCAAACACTTGTTTCTGTACACATTTTAGATGAGGCTTCTGGAAAGCATTTCCACCAAAGACCACTGCTAACCTGCTACATGTAGAGAGAAGTACTGTGTCAGCCAAGACAGGAAACACCTGAATTGAACAGAAAAATCACACTTGCTTATACAAAAACCTGCACCACTTAAGGCCAGCAAGGCAGAGGTGTCAGATCTCATCTCAAAAAGTTCCTCCTCTCAATCTCCTGCCACCAAAAAATTATTTAACCATGTATGTTCAGCTGAATGATCTGCATTGCTTGGCTAACAGCTATCATCTTTTGATTTGTACTTACAGCTGAGTCAGAATTCATAAAAAATCATAGAAAGTTCTAAGTATAATGTGTTACAGTATAATTAATGTCACATTCCCCAGCTGGCTTACAAACTCACTCAGAACCAGTCACAATGACTGTCTGCATTCCAATGCCAAATTTTATTTTTAACATTAAGAATATATATGTTTTTATTTCATTCATTTCAAAGGTTTAATATGTTCTTGAAAGGATAGCATCTTTTAACCAGACCTTTTTAATTGGGTTACTACATGCAAATTATAATGTGAGTTAGTATTACCAACACTTTACCGTCTACCTATCCTTAGGAGCTCAGAAACACTATTTGCATTAAAAGCTACCCAAAGATACCCTCATAGAAATGAAAACTTACAATTAATGCTAAGTGTTCCCTGTAACTGTTGTGACCGCCTTTAGAAAAACATACTCCTAAGATGCAGCTCTTCATTGTATTTGTAAATACTGGAGTCCATGTAGTTATCCACATCACCACAGAATCATATAATCATTTAGATTAGAAAAGACCTTTAACATCATCAGCTCCAACCATGAACCTAACACTGCCAAGCCTAGTACAAAACCATATCCCCAAGTGTGACATCTTCATGTCTTTTAAATACCTCCAGGAATAGAGACTCAACCACTTCCCTGGGTAGCCTATTCCAGGGCCTGACAATTCTTTCTGTCAAGAAATTTTGCCTAATATCCAATCTAAACCTCCCCTGGCACAACTTGAGGTCATTTGCCCTCATCCTATCACTTCTTACCTGGGAGAAGAGACCAACACCCACCTTACTCCACCCTCCTTTCAGGAAGTTGTAGAGTGGTGAGGTCCCCCCTGAGCCTCCTCTTCTTGAGACTGAACAACACCAGCTCCCTCAGATGTTCCTCATAAAACTTGTGCTCCAGACTCTTTACCAGTTCTGTTTCCCTTCTCTGGATCCTCTCCAGCACCACAACGTCTTTCTCGTTGTGAGGAACCCAAAATTGAACACAGGATTCAAGGTGTGCCCTCACCAGTGCGGGGAGGACAATCACCGCCTTGTCCTGCTGGCCACTCTATCGATGATACAGGCCAGGGTGCCACTGGCCTTCCTGGCCACCTTGAGGCAAAACCATATTAAAAAAAGAGGCAACCATGATAACAAGATAACAACCATTATTGCTAGATAAGTAGATATCGAGATAACTAGATGTGCTGGTCAGTTGCACAACTGAATAAGCAAATCCCAAGGAATGACAACAAATTACTATCAGGACTTAACACAGACCACTGTCAACTTGAATAGCAGAAATCTTAAAATGCCTATAAAGATTGCTTAAGCTTCTAGGTCCTGTGCCTGCTATAGATGATTTGGACAAGAATATTAACAGAAACAGAAAACTCAAAACAAAAGCAAGCCTCCAAGCATGGACCTTCTAACAGAAGCCATAAGTAAGCAGGAACCAAAACAAAAAAAATTATATGTTTTGCTTCTAAAACTACCAAAATATTTACCTTGTTTTTCTCATGGCAGGAAGTCTGAATGCCTGCTTGAAAACCTTCTGAAAACCTAGCCACACTTCCACATCAGCTTTAGGCTGTCATTTTCCATGTTCTGTAGAAGCTCAGAATATGCTGGGTTGAAAGGGACCCATAAGGATCATTAGTCTGTCTCTTGGCGCTGCACAAGACCCCCAAGAATCACACCATGTGCTTGTCCAAATGCTTCTTGAACTCTTGTCAGGGTTGGTGCTGTGACCACTTCCATGGCAAGCCTGTTCCAGTGCTCAAACATCCCCTAGGTGAAGAAGGTTTTCCTGCTATCTGACCTAAACCTCCCCTGACCCAACTTCAGGCCATTACCTCGGGTCCTGTCACTGTCACCAGAGGGAAGAGATCAGTGTCTGCCCCTCCTCTTCCCCCCACAAGGAAGTCATAGACTGCAATGAGATCTCCCCTCAATCTCCTCCAGGCTGAACAAACTAAGAGACCTCAGTCACTCCTTTAATTGTTTCTTAACAATTCTGGATTTATACATGAAGTGAGAACCACATCTTACTCCTACTTTTTGGAACTAACCCTGGCAATTCTCATAACAGCTTTTATGAAAACTTTATTTTCTATATGAATCAATCAGTGACTGGTAAGTCGTGCAAGTACTTTAGCTTTCAATAAAGACATGGCATTTAATTAAGAAGTAGTTGGATTGCTTCTATATTTCCAGAATCACAAAATCAATAGTATACCTAAAATTCACTGCATGTAGATGAACATGCAGTTCATCTCAGGCCTAAGTTTCCTCTCTGCTTACCCAGAACAAGTTTCCCTGAAGTAGGTTTCCCCCTGTTTGAATCACCTTTTAGAGCTGTTTGCCAACTTAAGATGAACAGTCAGTGCTTCCAGGTCCAAGCTGCTCCATTTAATCCAGAGCTTTAAGCAGATTCCCTGACATGGGAAGCAGAGCCACATTGACATGCCTGCTGACACACCAGAAGCTGTTAATGCCAGGAGACACAAAGCATGAACAAAGCGGCTGCTAACAAGAATTCTTCTTGAGAAAGAGCAGCAGATGCTAACAGTATTCAGCTTTTAGTAAAGTAATTAAAATATTTAGGGTACTTATCATTCTTCTTTTAACATCATAGACCAGAAGACAGCAACAGTGCTCATTAGGTCTAAAGAGAAATATGACCTAAAGAACAAGCCAGAAGAAATCAAGCCATTAATACCCGATATTTTTTTAGACTTGGAGCATCCCACCTTGTGATGGGAAAGGCCCTCAGTCTGTATCAGTCCTCTACTGCAGAAATGCTCACCATACAAAAACCAGTATTCTGGAAAAGAAAGCCTAAGCAGGATTAGATAATTACAAACAGAGACAAGCAAGTTAGGCAGCTTTGAGTCACAGCTGTTGTCAAGCTACAAAATCTGCTTTTTGCAGGATTCTGCCAATAATCACAGACAGTAAATGTGTCCATTTGCCTGTCTCCTATCCTTACCAAGGAGGAAACAGACACCACAATTCTATTCTTTTTTTAAACCCCTGGAAAGGCTTCAAGTCCATAAAGGAATTCTGCACAAGCGATTTGAAATTCACAGACCAGACCAAATTTAGAAATTTGCTGAAGAAGCAGTGTCCATTAGCAATGGAATTTCTTCCCGTGCAAAGCTTCTACATGGATGACAATCACACTTTAGACAACTACACCAGCGAAAAATGGATTCTCCAATGGTACCTTATCTCATCTGAGGGAGCTATTACAGACTAAATTTGAAAATGCCCTTTTCTCTGCATAAACCAAACTAAAACTAAGGGGGCTTATAGCTATATCCAGCAGGTAGATTGGGTTTCCCTCTAGGTTCACTCTCAGTTGAAAAGGTGGTCTCATTGGTCTGAAATAGAGACTTCCAGAAGAACAAAGATACTTTTGACATGGAAACAGATGCTTAGACTCACAGTGATTCTCAGGGAGACTTGCCCCAGTTGGGGCTTGGACTTGCCACCAAGTCAGGGCTTGGAGCTACAGTACAGTGTGATACAAGCAAAGTGTTTCAGAAAAAGCTATTTCAGGGTAAGATGAACTCAAACAATGATATGCTTCAAAGCTTTTACTGTAAAAATGTTTATAAAACCCATCCCTTATTGAGAGCTATTGAAAACAGATGAACAATAAAAATGCTTATGCAGCAAAACCAAAAAGCTTGGAAAAATGTAGCTTTATTTCTTATGATCCATAAATCCAATAGTTAGAGATATACTATACATGCAACAAAACTCCATTTCCAAAAGCCTAGAATGGTACTTCACAGTTCACTGCAAATTCATGCAGCTTCAATTAATTTTGTCATTATGAGAGGAGTAGATCACACAAGTAGGTTAAACATTGTCACTCAGCAAGACTGCACTACTGGAACAGGGCTAGAAAGGCAGCTTTCTCTCTCTAACAGTCCACCCATCAAATCAAAAGGCTAAAAGAATAGGGATTGTTGAGACTGGAAAAGAGAAGACACTGGGGTGACCTAGGTGTGGCCTTTCAGTACCTGAAGGGAGTCTTCAAGAAAGATGGAGAGGGATTTTTACAAAGGCATGGTGAGAACAAGGGTGAATGGTTTCAGACTAAGAGTAAGTTTACGTTAGGTATTAGGAAGCAATTCTTTCTTGTGTGGGTGGTGAGGCTGCCCAGAGAAGCTGTGGATGCCCCATCCCTGGAAGTGTTCAAGGACAGGATGGATGGAGCTGTAAGCAACCTGGTCTAGTGAAAGGTGTCCCTGTCCATGGCAGTGGGGTTGGAACCAGATGATCTTTAAGGTCCCTCCAACCCAGGCCATTCTGTTACTAAACTAAGGAAAAAACAGATTCAACCTCTCTAATGAAACTTCTCATATTGCTGCTGCTCCAAGGCTCAACCACAAGGTGTCAGAAACAAATGATTTAGCTAAACTATAGTGATGAATGATCACAATTTGCAGGATTTCATTTCTAAACACAAAATATGACTGCAGCCTTTCACTTCTACTGACTATTGTAGTCAAGAGAATTGTAGTATTTCAAATAAGGTGAAGACCTAATAAGAAAAGAGCACCCACTTATCTCTCATTCTTGCTTCAGGTACCAGCCACACTTCTGGAACATAAAATTCTAGCTTACAGGTTCTGTCTTTTAACGCTTTGCATGGATCCATTAAACTATTCTTTGTTCATAAGTCATGAAGGGTTACTGCAAAGGACAGGACACCAGGCTACAGGAGTTTCATTTCAGCCAGTTCATGTATTTTAGGCTCTACACAAAGGTACTCCCAGGAGTGTCTTTAGAGCAATATTGCCCATACAGCCCTTTTCTTCCAATTCTTTTCTTCCAATTTCTGTCACTACTGATAACTGCCATAGAGATTTTCATTTAAATCATGGGGGACACACAGAAATACTGCGCAAACCCTGAGTTGTCAGCCTGGAGAGATGATCATCACCTACACAAACAATGCACAACATTCCACAGGATAAAAGCAAAGCATTAGGATTTAACTCCAGGACATAAATACAACAGCACAACATGAAGAGCTCCTTTCCAATGAGAACCCATACAAAAAAGTACTGCTCTGAAAGACAAACCCTCAGATGTCTTATTACAGAGGAAGGCAAGCAGTCCCACAGCAGCACACTCTCACAGGACAAGGACAGGTCTTGGGTTAGCAGAGAGCATGACAATGAATCCTGAGGAAGCAATCACCATTTAAGTTTAGCATCGACCAAAAATAAAGATGTTCAAGTCTAAAGAGCATTTTTAAATTACACATGTGCAAACATTTTAAGATAAAGGCAATACATTGCTATGAATGAGGCATAAAGTACTTCGCAACAATTTATCTTATTGCATTAAACATTCAAAGAAACAGCAATTCTAATTTGTTTATTATGGCCAAATGCCCAGATTTAATTTTTTTTCACAGATCTGTTTAACCTAAAAATTGGACAGTTTAGGCTGCAAGAAAACAGAAGGCTGAAAATGCAAACATCTTTGCCTCGAGGTGAGGGGATTTGCAAACTTGGTAGGCCGTTTATCTTTACAGCAACGTAGGAAAACTTTTGCCAAGACTTTAGATTCCCAATTAGTTGGGACAGTACAGGATTGTCCAGTATTTTACAGTGATTTCCTCACTTAGAATATCTGTCCTTAGCATCCTCCACTTTCATCTGCAACTCAAACTAGCAAAAGAAAATAACGACCACTTATGCTAAGTGGGAGAAAATTCTGCCTCCAAGTTTTCCTGCAGCTCTGGTACTTCCTTGAGAATTCACTTACAGATTATGGAGATTTGGGGGGAGAGAAGTAAATGTTTGTCCCTCTTCTAGTTGATAAACAGGCTCAGAAGCTCTAACTTCATTTCCCCTCTGCTGTTCTAGAATAAAGGAGCCTTGATCCAGTTCTGTCACTAGATTTATGAGGAATGCACAACACAGATCCAGTGGGCAGCAAGGCCCAGTTCTGTCACTCCTAAATTTTCCTTTGCTTCAGAGGAGTTTGCTGGCTGCTATAATTTAGTTGGCCTTTCCTATTTCCTGTGCCTCTCACAGACAATAAACAGAAATATTCCAGACATTACTTTTTGTCTGGATCCCAAGAAGCATTTTCAAAACAACACAAGCACTTACAGTGCCCACTCTCCCACACTTCTACTCAAAACCACACAGCAGAAGAGAAATACTCAAGAGACAACGGTTCCATTAAACAAAGGAAGGATAACCTCTTAGCCACTCCATAATTTACTCAAAATTAGGAGGTGTAATGGAAAAGTCTCCAGGATGTTAGAAACTTCTGGCCATTCTGAACGACACTAATGCAAAAAAAAAAAAAAAAAGTACTACCTGAGCTGGACAGAGTCAAGCAGCCATTGCCACCAACCAACCATCTGTTAGATTTTACAAGTGGGCAGCAGGCAACTGGATTTACTGCCTGTAAGGATCTAAGGATCAGGGAATCAAAGACAACTGATGTTCATCTCTCAGAACACATTAAAGTGAATCCAGACTCATCTTAGACTGGAGTGTGTTTTCAGCTGCACAGAAACAATTTGAGAGGCAGCTCTTGAAGGAGCAATACCAGATTTGACCCAAAATTACAAACAAATTCCTCTGGCAGCTGCTGGATGGATTCCCTACCTGTTCTGTTTTTAACATTCAAAGCCCTACCTGGAAAAATGGTAGCGTCTTTCTTACCTATCCTTAATTGCTCCCAACATGGTCACAGAGCTTCATAGGAGCTCACACAGCAAGATAGCACAGGAAGTAATTCAAGTGGCAAACTATTTAAAATACTTTAGAAAACCTTTGTGCCACTTATCTAAATGGTGTGATCTATCCATAGAGTGTTACCAAATCATAAATCCATTACCCTTCAGAACAAATCCTTGTGTAAGTGGCAAAGCAATGACAAAACATCAGATAGAGAGCTGTCCATTTACTCTTCACAACTGATGCAGCCTCTTCACAGAAGCTTTCTTATGTCTACTGTAAAGAGTCAATCTTCAAGAAATAGAAAAAGCAACAGTGATACTCTTTCCAACTTTGTTGGCAAGCACTGAAGGATCACCTGATACGCGAGGCCCTTGAGATGCCTTGGACTATTGCCAAACAGGAAAGATAATACTAAGCTACTGTAAGTCTTTTTACCTATTAAGATCAAAGTCAGTCCTTTAGTAAACAGAAGACAGCAACAAATCTGTTTAAGTTCATCAAAGCTGTGATTGCACAGCTCCACTTTACAAGAGTTACTCTGCCACTGCTCAGATGCAGCATGCCTGTCTCCTCCCCCAAAGAACATTCCAAAAAATCCTAGGGGAATACCCAGCTTATTGCAGCTGGCAAGCAGCAAACTAAGAATACATTACATCAAAAAAAGAATTTTAATTCATCAGCTTTCCAAAGGGCATAGCCTGACTGAAGGGTTGTCACATTTCACTGGAACAATTCAAAGCACTACATTATTATAAACTGACACAAAGCATTAGTGTTATAGTAAATTGTTTATAAAAAATGCAATTAGTTGATTTCTAGTCTGCTGGTAACCAGAATTATCAGGCCTCAGCTGATGCATTTCATAAGATAGTCAGGATTTAATGACTTTCCTGTATAACTAATGTGGCTAGAAAGTCTCAAGGAAAGTACCGTGGTCTGGTTTCCAATCTCCTTAACACATTTCATTCTTGCATTACTTGTGCTTGGGCTTTTTGCATCTTTTTCTAAAGGCACAACAGTATATTGTCCTTATCAGTACATTTTAAATTTAAAAAGTAACAAAAATACAGTTCAATTCCTCAAATGAAATATTTCAGAAATAAGCCATCCTTTTTAGATCACAAAAGTCAATGCTGATCACACAACACTGAAAATCATATTCTTAGCCTTAATTCTTCAAAGCCATTTCACTAGAACCAGACTGAAAAACTCTTTGAGGATTCTTATTAGAATTTTATAGCTTAAAATTTTAGAAATTCCATTAACTTAGCACATGCACTAAGAAGAACTAGAGGTACAAAGAAAGTTGTGAATGCTATTTTTTTTAAAGATACACTACACAGGTAAGCAAAAAGACCAAAGCATTAACAACACTAGGTAGTATGAATATACATCTCCAATATATGTACAGAAATTAAAATTAAGTTCAGTTCCCTAAAGAATTTTGTTGTTCAGGTATTTCTGTTCTCCCACATTTTTGATTTCTGCAAAGCTGTACTACTTGTGTTCAGTCCAGGTATCACTAACACAGGACTTCAGCTGCCTGGCAGACAAATCCGAAGCCAACATGCAAGAATTAGCCTATGATTTTTTTTTAATTTTTCATGGCTTCAACATGAAGGAGGATTTTAAAAAAAAAATAATTTTTTTTTTAAAAATCTCTTTTTAAAAAGCAGTAGCTCTTGTTCCAAAGGAAAGAGGCTCAGCTACACCACAAGATAAGGTTTTTTCTCAAAACTGAAGCAAACTCAATTTTGATACTGGTTTAGAAGGGAACAGCAAAGAACACTTCATGTAATTCACTACTCCTCCACTATTTTCTATCATCCACAAAGACATCACTAGGAACATCTAGCTCACCAGATGACTCACTATAGTGACACAGATTAGCCTATTATCCCTGGAGAAGTAATTCATTTTTGTAATTTAAGCGAAGTTTCTACTGGGTACCTGCTGAACATATCTTGTACGGTCCAGGAAAAACACACACCTTTTCACTACAGCTCCACCTCTTTGTACTTTCAGCTGTAAGACTCAAAACTCCAGAATATGTAATTGAGTTTATATTGTTTGGTTGTTTTTTTTTTTTTTCCCTGAAACCTCCTGTGGCCAAGTCTACAAAAAAGAAAGTTTTACACAAAAATCCTCTCACTGGAAGAGCATATGTTGTTACAATGAAATAAATGCTGGTAAGAAGCAATTTTCAAATCAGCCTAGAGTACCTAGGATTTCCAAAGTAAGGGAGAGGATGTGGAACAATTTTATTAGTCTTAGTTCTGACATCCACTGCTACCAGCTAAAGAGTAGTGACCTGAATCCCCTGTACCCCTACTTTATTCAAGTAGCAATAATCTGTATTGGCAACACACTTCCATCCTCATATGTTTGGATAAAGGATAGCAGCACTTCTTGCTCATAACAAGGTTTTCCATAGAACACTAAACCTCAAAGAGGTCAAATCTCAAGCGGGTGAAATACAGCACCTGCAAGAACTACGAAGAGGAAACTACGCATACCATTTACTCCTGTGGAAAAGTAAAATGCTACAGAGGTGGAAGAAATTGCAAAGGGCTTATGGAACACCTGGAAAAAGTTGACTGCAAAAGTATCACAGAGCAGCATTACACCATCATCACACAGTATCTGGAGAGCATTCTAAATCAAAGGAGATTAGAAATCAATGAAAACCCTAAGAAATTTTTGCATTTGCCCTTGAGGTCTTCCATTGCTCATCCTGCACTTCTCGTACTGCTACAGGTTAAAAACACAAAAAGCAAATGCAGATTTTTCATGTAAAAGTGAAAATAAAACACAAGACACACCACAAGTGTGGTCATACTGCCTATAAGCTAAGGATTTGTGTGAAAGACTGAGGAACTCCAGTGACACCATCCTCTTCTCTACCCTGCCCTTCCTCACCTAGGTGCACAAAGGAGCCTCCCTCATGGGGCCTAGATAACTACATTCCAACCAGTGAGTTTGATCTATCCTATTCATCAGAGAGAGCTTTTATACTACAACATGGTCGTCGTCTCTGGAGAATGCCATCCACTTCAGGACCTCACCAGGCATGACAAAGAATTCATCTTGTACAAAAGAGTTGCTTTTGGTTATGAGCCAGGAGACACGAGGGCTCCCCTCACATGAGGGCTGTCCAGTAGCCATATACCACCACTTTCCGTCCTTGGTAGATACAAAATTTGTTCAACTAAAAGAAAAACTTAGAAGAATGAGTTCTACTGATTTTACTGGGGTTTTGTTCACACTTCATACCCATTAGTCAGCATCTAAAAGGTTAAAGCAAGATTGTGTGACCACCCTTCTTCTCCTAAATGCATAGTTAGAGACCTGGTCTTGACTTGAAAATACCTCCTGAATCAACAGAATCCTTCACAATTTGTCTTATATTTTCTCAAAACCATGGATGGCTAGCATTAGAAACAAGGCTGTTACCAGTATGACTCAATCAACAAAAAGCCCAGGCTCTCCGTCCTACCTACCACATTCCTTTCAGTCAAGTGCCGATACCTCGATTAAGAAGAAAATTGAGGAAAACATGGGCAGGATTAATTGGTGCTTAAAAGGCACAAACCACACAACCACTGACAGCCAACTGCTACATGAAAGACTCCTGTGTCTGACTAGACTTGTTCTGGTTTAGACCCTAATCCTGGGGAAGCTGAACTTCACTTTCTAGGAATGTTTTTGCTCATGTAGGGACTTAACGAAGAAACCCTACACTTCAGTGACAGACATGGCAAGGTAAAGAGCAGGAGGAGATCTTATCCACAGAAGGCAAGAATTTGTTTTCTGTAGAAAATGAGGCCTGGCAAAATGAAAGCAGGAAACCCAGAATGGAACAGGTCTACAACATTCACTGTGTCCTACTTCTGCTGCCAAATCCTGTGCTCAAAAAAAAGGTAAGCGATAAGGTTGTTCAATTCTACTTCATTGCCTGACACACTCTATGGAAACATGTACCATTTTAAAGATGCTGGGCAGTCACCACAGTTCAACTCTTGAGGAGACAAATACAACCTGCCACACTACGTTCTTTCATGATGAAAAGCAAATTACACCACTATCAAAGACCTAAATCAAAACAATATATGAATCAATAAATTCCTGGATAACCAAAGAGAAACTATCCCTTCCCCTTATTCACAGTTTCTGTGCAACCTCTTGATAAACTGTAAGGAAATTCACAGTTGGATTATTTCTCAGAAACAGAAGGCTCTCACATGGAGCCTTTTAAAACCAGAGTTAAAGCAGGAAAAACTAGTAATTGTTCGAGGGAGAGGAAGTCTCACAGTCACCTTTGTTCCACTAGTTCCTGGCAAGAGAAATAAATATTCACCACAAGCATTTGTGTTTTTCCATAAAGACAACCATGTAGGGCAACAAAAGGTACACCCACAGGAGAGCAAAGAGCAATAATTTCCCAAGAGAAATGAAGACATAAGCAAAATATTCTGCTCATGCCTAACTGAGTGCCAAAGAAAACTTTAGACTGGACTACACTGTCTAGTCTATACATACAAACGGAAAGAAAAACAGTTTTAAAAAGTCACCCCTAAAATCTTACATTGAACCATTTTAACTCATGCACTGTGGCTATAGTTCTGATGCCACAGAACACCTAACCTCTCACCTTTCTAGGAAGTTACGCCCTCTCCCACATGGAATAAATGTTCAAGCAATAGATAACATTAACAGGTGAATTACTCCAGAAGCAGCTTTTTGGTACTAAAATCAAGATGCAAATTCAACCACCAAGTAGCATCAGACATAGCAATACCCAAAACCCATTGTACTGTACACTACTTGAGTTTTAAATAGAAGAGTCTAAACTGAGAAGCATCTACTAG
The DNA here is from genome assembly GCA_024734555.1 of Trochalopteron elliotii. Lineage (NCBI taxonomy): Eukaryota > Metazoa > Chordata > Aves > Passeriformes > Leiothrichidae > Trochalopteron > Trochalopteron elliotii. Next base: position 660,663 of record JANPWX010000072.1, read on the forward strand.
CACTTCAGAGGATTAAAAATAATCACATTGTCTATAGTGATTGCTTTCAGAAGAAAATTTATGAGAACCAGATTTCATTATTTCACATTTGAAAAGTAAGATATTTCTTCTAAACTTGAATAATAGTCTTTCATAACTTAAATGGGGGATTTAAACCCACTTTGATTCAACCCTAGAATACATGGAAAGAAGCAAACCTTACACCAGTAGAATAAGGATTACTGTCAAGTATTTTTACCAGTCATGGATACATCAACTTGAACATGGTACAAATGATTTCTTATTATTAATCCCACTTTATTAATTAAAGTAACAATCTTCATTTTCTAGGAGAGAAAAAAAAAATATCATCCTGGGCTAGCTATTCTTCCTGAAGCAAGCAAAACTCCACTGAAGAAGTTTTTGTGAAAAGTATAGAACATTCATTGCTGCTGCCAGAAACAGCAACCAAAAAAACAGAGCCAGATTCTACCACCACAACTCTTAGGAGGATTCTTCTATTTTATCTGTTCTCTGCCAAGAGAAAGTGTAGTCATGGAGAAAGCATGAGTTTATCCAGTGGAAATGAAGACTTTTAGCATTAATAATACAAGGTAAAAATAAATTATAGCTGAAAAACTCCAAACCAGCTGTAGACACAAATTTACAAAGTACTGTTTAGAGATACTCAACTACTGTATTACAGCCTTCACACTTGCCAGAACTTGCTACTGCAGAACTCTATTGCTTCTGAAAGCCTGGTAGTAGCTTTTCTAAACATAAGAAACCATTAGAAGTACAGGAGGATCAAGTTAGGGAACATTTAACCAAACTGGACAGACACAAATCCATGAGACCTAATGGAGTGCACTGGTAATGGCTGTGGGATCTGGCCAATGTCAAGGCAAGATCTCCCAATTACTGCAGAAAGGTCACGGTGATCAGGAGAGGTTCCTGAGAAATGGACAAAAGCAAAACATGCCACTGTCTCTAGAACAGCTCGGAGGAGAATTTAAGGAGCCACAGACTGGTCAGCCTCACCTCGATCCAGGAAAAGTGACAGAGCTTCCTGGAAAACACTTCCAAGCCAAGAAGGCGATGGGAAGTCATTATTGTGGATAAGTAGAAGTCATGCTTGGTCAGCCTGACAGCCATTGACTAGGAAACAACTGGCAGTATGGGAGTACACTAGTGGTTTATCCTGGCTTCTGATTTCAGCAAAGCTTCACAACTTTTGTTTTCCATAGCATCTTTATAGACAAATGGATGAAGCAAATACTAACTAAGTGGACCATGAGACAAAACTGAAAACTGACTAACCTGCCAGGCAGAAAGATACTTAGAGAGCTAGGACACTTTACTCTGGAGAAGAGGGGACTTGGACAGAATCTTATCATTGTGTATAAATACCTGTAGAGGAGAGAGAGTGGAGTAAAGAAGACAGAATCTTCTCAGTGACAGCCAGTGAACAGACAAGAGGGAATGGTCACAAATTGATGTATGAGCATTTCTATTTAAACATTAAAGCATTTTTTTCTTCTTTCAAAACCTGCAGGTGACTGAGCACTGGAACAGACTGCTCAGGGGCATTGTAGTATCTTCAGGGGCATTGTAATATCTTCGTCTTTGGAGGTGCTAAGAAATCTGATGGCACAATGTTCTCTGCAACCTGCTCTAGTTGGCTTCATTTTGAGCAGCAGGTTGGATTAGAGATCTCCAGAGGTGTCACTTCCAATCTTTGGAATTGTGTACTTCAGGCTACATAGACATTAAAATATGGCCAAGAGTTGATTGGAAAATGTTGTAATGTAATTTTACTGTCTGTACAGAACTCCACTGGCAGTCTAGTATACCAAAACAAGAAAAATTCCACAGCTAGAGGCTCTGGAGTAAAAGCACCCATGTTCTCAAACCATGCTAAAAATAGATGAGAACCTTCAGGTTTGTTGGCTACAAAAGAGGATAGTCATAAATGAACCTGAGGAGGAAGGTCAGCTACTAGATATTTTTGACATAGAAGAGCATACAGTTAGCTTCAACTTGATGCTAGCATGGCTAACTGGAATTGAAATCCTCCTGCTACAAGGCCTTTTTTATACCTCTTTTAGTATATACTGAAGTTTCAAAAATTCTAAAAGCTCAAGTTGTAATAGTGTATCAACAATTTTCACATAATTAAGCAATAGCTTATTGTTTCCACAACCTTATTTTTAAAAAAGCTATGCAAGACCACACTTGGAGAACCGTGTCCAGTTATGGAGACCATAGCACAGGAAAGACATGGACCTGTTGGAATAAGTCCAGAGGAGGACCACAAAAATGATCAGGGTGCTGCAGCACATCTTCTCTGAGGACAGGCTGAGAAAGTTGGGGCTGTTCAGCCTGGAGGAGAGGAGACTCCTGTAAGACTTTATTGCAACCTTTCAATACTTAAAAAGAGCTTGTACAATGGGGAAAGACCTTCTAGTAGGTCTGTTGCAATAGCACAAGGGTTATCAGTTTTAAACTAAAAGATTTAGACCAGATATAAGGAAAAATTATTTTATAGTGGCAGTGGTAAAACACTGGAACAGGTTGTACAGCAAGGTGGTGGATACCTCACCCCTGGAAACATACATGGCCAGGTTGGAAGGGGCCATGAACAACCTGAAGCTCATTACAGGGGGACTGAGCTAGATGACATTTAAAAGGTCCCTTCCATTCCAAACTACTCTATGATTCCATGTTGATACCACAAGCAACTTCCATATAAAGCATCAAAGAAAAGGCATATGAAAAACTGGAATAGAAATACATTTTAGTAGGTACTACAGAAAACCCCCAAAAACATCTGTTGAGTACATCTGCTGGTGACCAGCTGTTGCCTTTTGTCATGCCCTCCAGTGACAAGGTCAAGTACTGCCAGCATTGCATCAGAGTCAAAATAAAAGCCATGAGCACCATAAGAAACTGTCAAATAAGTGCACTTTGTCTTCATCCGTTCCCACAACAGCATTACTATCTCCCAAGGATAGGATTTAAGCAAAATACTCACCCTAAGTAATTATTATGCAATCTAAGAAAAACTTCCAAGTTTCTCCCTGCAGCCACTTACACAGAAAGAGGATTTTGTGCAATCTGGCAATAAAATAATAGCTAAGCCTTAAATAGAAGGCATGCTTCTCTACTATGCAAGCAGTCACACAAGCAATAAAAGTCTGGACTCCCCACGAACTGACAAGATTACACTTGTCATGTGACAACTATACTTGATACAAATTCTATTTTTACTGAAACAAGGTTGTGTGACTCTTGATCAAAAGTGGCTCTTCCTAGTTAACTGTCTTTGATGTTACGCCAGTGTTCAGACTCCTCTTTCCTTCTTAAAGAAAACAAACAAACAAAAAGACAGCCAATCTCATAATTACCCCTTTTAAAATAGCATCTGCAAATTTCATTTGGTTTTCTTTTTATAGGAACAAAGAAGGAAATTGAGGAAGATAATTTTTAAAATAGATTCACCGAAAAGAGTATTAAAACACTTTCCTCCAAGCTAATGCTACTTGAAAAGTATAGCATTACTGCAGCTATTATACATATTTGTACACAAATCCCTGAGAAAGAAAAGTGCCACATGATTTCAGATGCTGATTTGACAAATTTGTGTATTGCAGACAGGAATTTCCTGATTCAAAACGTGGGCACGAAAAAGAGCTTCCTGTTGCTCACTTTACTCCAAGGGTAAAAAAAAAAAAATCCCCAAAAGACAACAATTTTCCCCTGTTCCCTTAAGGCAGAGATGAAAAAAGTGTATAGGGCAAAGACACCTATTTTGCCAACAAATTACTTTTGTTGAGTTTGGACACTGACACAGAGTTGGAACTTTTTCCTTAAATACCTGTTTGGACATAGCCAACTCAAGCATAACATAGAGATGGTATCATCTCCTTTGTGCTTCAACTCCTTTAAGGATGTCTCACATAAACCTGTCCTCAATACCATGTTGGTGCTAGAAGGCACACTAGTAGATTTGAAATTAAAATGAGGGCTATGATCAGACAGAGCTAACAGCTTTTCCTCTCCCAAGGGCAGCTACAGGACTATGAGTTCTGAACCTAAATTGTACTTGAATAACCAAGTCCTGCAGCTTGTCTATCCCATCACAACCTGCATATCTATACACATAGAAAGTGTTGCGTATTTCTTCTTCTCATCAAGAAGGAACAGATTTTACTGGGCACCCACCACCTGTTCTTCAGCTTTTGAAGGTCTCTACTCCTTAATGAAATAGTTGTCCTAATTTAGCAAAGCACATGTCCTGTATTAAAAAATAGGGCATAGCTAACTATAAAACAAAGAGCAGAAATAAATCACTTCTGCATTTCAGCCTTCAAATGTCATCTACTGCCTTCTGCCAATCACTTTCCTAATGCAAACAAGACACACAAAGGAGCAAACCAATTCCTAGTTAGGAATTGTTCACAGAAGTAAGGAATCCAGAAGTGGCAAAAGGACTGAAACTGCCAAAAAACTAAGTTTGCTGAGGAGTTTTTTGGGGTTAGCAGTTTAGACTTAAAACTGCTTACCCAATTCTGAATACGGGTTGATTTTTACTTCTCCCCCCTCACAAGGAATTATATAGTATCAACTTCAATCTGGATTTTATGAAATCCAGTTTGGTAGAAGGACGTCCAAGTTCACCTTAGAAAAGTTACCAAAGCAGTCTCATCTTCTTCCGTGCCTTTGGGGAGTGGGCAAAAGAAGGATGAGAATGTGCAAGTCCTGCACTCCTACTACCTTAGTTGAGACAGTCTGCTGGGAGCTTTCCATGTCATGCATTCTCAGCTTGAAAGTTTATTCAGGCCTCTGACTGGCACCCAGTTAACAATTTATTTTTTTTTATACGTACAGAAGAGCATCCAGTTAATCTTGCACCATGCAAAGCTACCAACCAAGTCAAAGATAACTCCCTAGAGCACAGTTAGTTAGCTAATAGCTATTTAAAAAATAAAAAGAATAAAAAGAAATCTTTCCTTCCCCAGAAGCATTTTATGAAAGAATACATTTGTTGAAATAACATGGATGTTAGTTACTAAGTTACTTTCTAAAAAGCTATCAATAAAATTAGCAACTTTTAAAAGCCTAAACCTCCCACAAATCTGTAGCTGTGCGTGTGTATAAACAATCACATTTGAATTGCACACAGGCTGGTCATTTTTCAGAAAAGAAAATTCTGTTTTATGAAAAACTGACAGCAGCACAGCATCTCATTTAAGTGCTGTGTCCGACCCTCCCCTGCCCCTGCCATGTGATCTAGACAACAACATGCAACATAAGCACTGAGCTTAGAGCAAATTTACATTTTGGAGACGAACTGAGTAAACACACATACACACAATCATTTTGCATTGCTCAGTTGACAGTTACATAAAAAAAAAGAACATCATAAGCAGCATTTTTGAAGATTGCTTTTGGTTAAGAACAGTTGGCCACTGTCAGACTGCAAACTCACTGTTAAAGAAGCAACACTACTTGAAGGATTGACATTTGGACTATTATTATACTTCCAGTCCCAACTTCTCCGTTAAGAGGCAAGTCTCATCTCTCTGAGGGTAGCTGAGTGAAATTCAGCCAGAGGTAAAAGGCAAAAACCAACACTGGACAAGTACCAAAAAGCAGAATACAGTCACATAAGTGCAACACCAAAAGCACTATTAAGCAGCACCCTAATATTTACAGTAGTCACATGGATGTTAAGGTTAAAATCAAGCAAAAACCCCTCACCAGAACAGTAAAGTAAGACAGCAGTAAGTGTGATATGCTAAACTTCATGTTTAGCAGGTCAAATAGTAATGTGTAAATGCAACTCAGAGAACAAAACAAGGTGAGGAAAAAAAAGCACAGCCTAGGAGCCCTTTTAGCATTCAACTTGATGAGACTCTTCACTTGACTCTGGGAACATCATGGGGTAGAAAATAATAAATACCAGAAAGAAAAGCTGCCCTTGCTTCTGAAGATGTAGTACACAGGTAAGATGTCACAATTTTGTAATTAAATAACGTAGTAAAAGCTAATTTATTGCCTTTCCCACCCCCTTACCCGCATAAAAATTTCCCACGAGGCTTCACAGATGCTAACCAATATAAATAATTGGTAAATGATTATGATTCAGCTCTTTAAACAAAAGACTACCATGGTACACTGTTTTTCACAGCTGACATAAGCACTGCATGTGAAGTAAATCCAGCAACACTTTGTGCAGAAACAAATCCTAACATTTGGCAAAATCTATAGGTCACAAATGCCAGAACTTTTGGATTAAAAAGATTTCCATACACAACATCAGGTGTACCAGAACACTTGCTATTGAATTAGTAGAGATCTACCTTGAAATGAAAGGCAGCATTCACATTGAGTGAGTGTACAATAGTGCCTTCAAGAAAAAGGACAAGTCTGAAAGTTTGGCTCTATAATGCAGATCTTGGCCCTATTTCCCAGCTGAAGGGACCGATTTGAGAGGGTAACCTACTCCAAAATGAACACAGACTGACCCTTTTCTCCACAGTGCTACATGCTGGCAATTCCTAGTAAGTTTTAGCTACTGTATACCAGGTCACACATCATAACTAAGGCTGCCTTTGTGGAACCATGTTGCGTGTGCTTTGTAGCAACTGTATCTCATGAGAAAGGTGGGTTTCTGTGCTGGTGCTGTACTTTAGCAGAACACTGGGATCTACACAGGAATTCTCCCTCCAAGTGGTTTGTGAACAGAAAATACCACAAATAAAAGTTTGAAGAAAGAACATTTTCAAACTAAGAACAGAGAGTGAAAGTTATTTCTAAAGAGTTTGCATTAAAATCTTCCCAAATTAAATATTCAGATTCAAAAAGAAAAAGTTTGTCAACAAGGCTTATGATTCAGAAAGGATGTTGATTTCCTTGTCTAAGGTTTCACCTATTTCACCCACTGTTGCATCCATTTTCCCCCTGCCATCCTCTGTTCTCTTACAGCACCAGGCTCCCATGTTACATCAAGTCTTTCACATGCTCATTATCATCAATCCTCTCTAGACCAGCTTCTGGAAGAAAAAAGTGCAGGAGACGCCCAAATAAAGTTTTATCCACAACTGCAGGATTCTGGACAGTTGATTCATTTAAGACATTCTTTCATATGGTCTTGAACATCAGTATTGTCAAAATTTTGTACCATCATTTAGTTCCTCTCAAATTTGACTGGTTCTCAGGTCTCAGTTTAATGAAGAAGTCACTTGTGAAGAAGATGCACAAGTTGAAAAGTTATTTTGCAAAGCAGCAATTTCACCTCAATGCCACAGCTTCCTTTCATGTGTAAGAACACAGATTATTCCTCCAACTCATATCACAAAGCCAATTTCCTTGTATTACAGAAGCCTGCAGTTTTAAAGTCCTTCCCCTGAGGATGAGAAAGAGCCTTAGGTGGAAAGAGGGACAGCATCCAGTTAATCTTCTCCCAAAGGTCCCATGCCAACAGCTGGCACTACAGTCAGCACCCACCCAGCCTCGACCCCAGCACAGAAAGTTTTTCTGGGCAGAAACATTAAAGAAATACTGCCAAGGTGTCTGATCAACTTGGCTACACTTGAAGGGCAACATCCTGCAATTCAGTCCCCTCATCTGTGATGATGAGTAGTGTCTTGTTTGGTCAGCTGCACTACATTTTAAGACAGGTCCTTAAACAGAACACCTGACTTTTGATAGTTTCTACAACAAAAGGCTGCTCTGTCCACTATCACAAGGCCTCCTCTTATTTAAAAACCAAGCAAGGACCTAAATAAGTGAGAGAAAGTAGAATGATATATCCCCATGGCAAGAAAGTGAAAGGCAGCAGTAGGACTCTTGCTATGGTATCTGATGATTTCCATCAGTTTATCTGCATAAGCAGAAGCCCTACAAGTTCTGCTCCATGATGAAGTGGATTTCTTGCTCCAGTGATCTATTAGCATCAGTAGCACTGTTCAAACACAACTGCTGGAACACATTCAGAAAAACTCATCTCAAGCTCTAACACTTCAGTCTGAATTTACTGCATATGACAACAAGCCTGAAACCTCAAGCTCCACATATTTTTCAAGTGAACAGATTTCCAGGAATAATCTGCCTTATAACAATTATTTTTAAAGTCCAAATGAAAACTAGCAAAGTAAACTTGTATTTAATATTTTACATTTAAAAAGAGGCAAATTCCTGTAAACAAATTTCTCTTTATATATTAAATTATTATAATTCCTTAAATGAGTGTTGTGTTCATATCCCATTTGCATGACATGATTTTTCAGGTAAGTAAAATTATTTATACTTAAAGCTTCATTCAGAGCAAGTTTTAGCCTTAGAAAATTAAATTAATGGAAAACAAACACATTCAAAGGCACTGTCAGTCTATACACCAGACTCTACACACTGATTTAGACTCCTCAAACATCCAACTGTCCAGTACATCTTAACATGACAATTGTAGCTTCCAATAAAATCACATTCAATAAAGCCTTGGCCAACCAAATAAATAAAGGCAGTCCAGTGTAGTTTATGTGATCAGTCACAAACGCTTAGCTGCCTGAGATTATTTCATATACAGCACAGATGTGAATTTCAAAAAAAGTTTATTACTGGTAAGTGTAACAATGTAGCAATCCATGTAAAACCCAATTTCCTGGTCATAAAAGCTCCCTATTTTAGAAGTGGTATCTTGAGCAAGAGTTATCCTTGCCCTAATGTATCTGTTCAACATTGAGATGAGAACCAATTTCGGCAAATTCATAACGTTCTGTAGTTCCACAGCAGATAGGAAAGAAAGCTGTGTAAAAAAATCCCAGCCATTTAAAAAGTCATTTGCAGTTGTCTTCCTGAAATCTCACCTAATATATCAGCAAGCAGCAAAAGGGAAAACAGCCTTTAAGAAGCTCAGCTAACAAAGGTACTTTTCTCCACCCCTAAAATGGCATACCATAGTGTAGCATCAGCCTACAAAGCCCAACAGGCTGAAAACTGTGTACCACAGACACTACTCCATTAACTTCCAAATGGATATCCAGGTTGCTTTTAAAGTATACAGAAAATGGTGTTACCCCTCCACCTGGGAGCATAATCACATCCTACTAAAAAGCGACTTTTTACAGCAATTAAGTGGTTCATTTGCCAAAGGCACCAAAAGCCCCAGCAGTTTATGAAAAAAAAAAAAAGGCACCTCCCTTTATCAGGTTTAGATTTGTTCTCCTCTATACCACTCAGGAAACAAAACTAGTATGAGAGCTTCTCCCAGTCTCTCAGTAACTGATGATGCATAGAAGTTACCAGGAAACATGATCTATGAGGCACATTAATGATGAAGTTTTGGTCATGGGGCTTGGGGATCTTTTAAGTTTATTTTAACTTTAAACCACTATTCTACTTAATTCTCAAGACAAGTAATGGTCTGCACTGCAAAGATTAATTTGCCACATGTAGTCTGCTCTTCCAGGATCCAATCTCCACTCTGAATGGA
>JANPWX010000072.1:675137-687322 GCA_024734555.1 Trochalopteron elliotii
GCCCGGGGCGGGAGGAAAGGGAGCCCCGGCCGCAGACTTTTGTTAGCGGCAGGCGCCTCCTCCCGGCGCCCAGCGCCGCCGGGCCGGGGGAGGGAGGGGATGGGATGGAGGGAGGAGAGCCCGGGGCCGGCCCCGGCCCTTAAAGACACAGCGCCCGGCACGGGTGCTCTCCAGGCCGCTGTCCCTCTGGCCTCGCCGCTGTCCCAACAGAGCGGCCCGGCGGGGACGGCTGCGGGGGCTGCTCGCAGAGACCCGCCCAGGACGGCCCTGTCCGGGTGTCCTTCCGACGGGCAGGACGAGGGGCTCTGCGTTCTGCACCTTCGCGGTACCTTCGACCCCGTGCAAGTCACCGGAGGCTGACAGAAAGTCGCCGTGTGTAGGAGGAAGCCGCGCAGCAGGGACGCTTAACTTCTCGTTCCCTCCGGCTGCTCTGGAGTTCGCACTGTTTGCTCCTTGCAAAGGGTATTCCCACAGTCACTCAGTTCCAGTGAATCACTGCCGGCCTTTGCCGCCACATCGAAGAAAAAACGTCCAGCTGTCGAACCACCCCCAAATTAGTTCTTCAGGTATCCCATAGGGATATATCTCATCCCTTGGGATGAGATGTTTCTATTTGATTCAGCTGTCTTTAAAACAGTTTTTCTGGTTCTTTCATCCCAAAAGGCAGACTCTTAGACCACTGGGGTTGTCAGGGATAGTGGACGTCGTTAATGGGGTTAAGTGCCTTTCCCGAGTGCAGCCCACCCAAACAACGGCACTGGGAAGCAAGGATTTCACAAGGAGAGCTGGCACCACCTCTGCCTGGCAAAAGGGGCTGGATAACAAGAGATGCTGTAAAATGAGAGTGAGGATATACTGTGTGTGACCAGGTTAATTCAAAAACTGCCAAGAGGGTACTTGCCCCCAATGGGCTAGCTAAGAATATCGAGTTTGCTCCACACAACTGTTACCCATATGAAGTGGCAAACCACCATATTAAGTGGTTTAAGTGTAGCCAAAGGCTTTTTGGGAAAGAATCAGGTTTAAAAGAAGTGAGAAAGAAAGATGAAAGTTTGTGGTAGGTGGAGAGAGACACTAGAGCAAGCAGTCCTGGTTGGTGCTGGTATCTCACCTCTGCCTTGGGCTGATGGTGCTGGCTCTCTGTCTGGCAGCAGGTCAGGGTGTAACAAGCAGGGATCCCCGCCCCAAGTGTGCAGGGGGGCTTGTGGCATGTATGTTAGCACAGGGAGCAGCACAGGTACATGTAACTGTACCTGAAATATGGTTACACAGGTATCTGCAGGACATGTGGGGAAATAGAGGGACCCTTCCAGAAGAGGAGTGTCAGCTTCTAGTCCACACAGCTGGGGAGTGGCATGCCCAAAGCAACGCATGTTTGAGACTTGGAATTTTTAGGATTAGTTTTGAAGTTCTTTACTTTGCAAGTATCTGTGGTTGGTGTTTATGTGTTGTATTGCTCATACTGGCCCCAGCACAGAGCTCACTGACTGCTAGGTCAACATGTCCTTGTTAAAAAACCACTTTAATTCTGATTTGATTAAAACCATGAGTTGAGCAGTTTTTTCTGCACCACGCTATGATCTTATGTATGAAAAAGCCTGTCTTCCTAAACATATCACAACACCCACAAGACAATTACTGCGTGTACAGATCATTCTGAGTTAATTCTATCTTTGTCAATTTATACAAATGGCATATGAAATGGCAAAAGTATCAGAGGCAAAAGTGTCAACACTGACAGGACTACAGAAAAGGTGTCTAAAACCTGAAATTTTGGGGATGGGGGGGTTATTATTTTTTTTAAGTGCATTTTCATTAAGAGGTGGGCTAATTGCCAGAAGCTGAAATGGGTACCAGCAGCACAGGTGACTGACAAGTAATCAGGCAACCTTTATGAAGCTCTACCCATCATTAACTTTCTCCTTGTAAAAAAGTTTTGGTCCTGATTCAATACTGAACACTGCAGTACAATGCTACACACACCCTTCAATTCTCAAAAATCTGTGAAGGTCTAAGAAAATAGTGCCTTCTGGGGTCAGACTCATCAAATGGCCAGGCTTGGTCCTTTGAAACAAAATACGAATCAGTCTAAAAATATAGGTTTCTGTAATCAAAGGTTAATTTCTAAACACTAATATGAAACAAACTTTGTACTATGCCAAAGCAGGTAGACCTTGACACAAGTGTCTGCTTTTAACATTCTCTACTTTCTTTTTGAGAATTACCTGTTCAGGGGCAGGGGATGGGGGGAGCAATCTGCCTTCTGTAAGACAGTAAAAGGTCGTGGGGCAAGGTTAATATTGGTTAACATATGAGCCCACAGACTGCCAACAAATACATACATCCAAGTAGTTTTTTTCCTGCTGTGTGTCTTGTGAGATTTGAAAAACACACCCCAAACACTTGTTAGGAACTCACCTAGGCAGAGTAAGATGGTAAAGAAAAAATATAGGGCTTTTAGAGCACAGCAGCCTACCTTTGTCACTCAAACCCTCACACCCAACTCGGCTGTGGGCCAGCACAGCCAGCCGTACCATCCTCCCCACCAGTGCTAGTCCCCAGCTGTGGGACAGCACATGCAGGCTGAAAACAACACGTGTCCCTGCTCCATGTGCAGCACAGCTGTGCTTAATTCTAGCCTGAAATACAGCAATGGGAGTAGCCGCTGCAAACCACTCCTGAGGCAGCCTCTCAGCTCCTCATGTCACACTGTGTGTTCTGCATCCCATGGCAGTCAACCACCCAAAAGTTTTCCTATGTGGGTCATAGGACCAGGAAGGCCAATGATCCCACTTCTAACTCCTAGAAAGCTGTGCAACCTTTTCGACATATAAGAAAGAAATATCCCAGACTGGTTGGAAACATCACCACAAACAGACCCAAGCCCATATCTGTATGTAAATAATTTTGCATCCTTCAGAAATGATGAATTCACTCCTCGAGAGCAAATATAGCAGTTTCCCTCCAAATTCAGCATCTGATGCACCACAACTGAAATGACTCCCTTTGCCAAGGAGTAATTTTGCTTATAAAAACCAGCATAGGCTGGTGCTTTGTGAGACAGGAAGCTCAGCTGTTCAGGGAGCCCTGTAAAGAATAAAGATATTAGAAAGACATATTACCACTCTGTCAAGTTTATTACATAAATCCCAGGAATATTCCACCATGACCAGAACCAAAAGGAAAGAAAACAAAAATAATAAAACAAAATACACCCCAAAAACAAAGCAAAATGAAAACCAACCAACCAAACCAACCAAAACAAAATACACAAGCAAACAAACAAAAAACACCCAGGGGAAAAAGTCTAGAGAGGAAAGAAGGCCTTGGTCTAGGAAATTTGAACACAGCTTTCTGATGAAGGACTGAATATTGCTGCTGCACATCGTGTTACACTCTTTCTACAGGAGAATGAGGTGGAGGACACAGGGACAAACCATAAAGTACCAAACTCATTTTGTTATAAAGACATAAAACTCTCACCAGCAATGTATCCACCACAGATGATACTGCTGAGAATGGGTAACTGTTTCATGCAAGGCATGTAAACTTGGAGCTTCATAAACCCAAAAGCATCAACATGAGCAGAGAAGTTGGGAAATGCTGGTTTGAAGAGGCTCTACAAGTTCCAGCTAGGACTGAGTCATCTTAGAGCCCTTCAGTATTTACCAAACACTTGGTTCATTGTGGGATTCACTGTGGCACCCTGGGAGGCCTATTATTATGTTCAGACATATGGTTTGGGATTTAGTACCCTTATGGTGCCTGCACATGAGACTTAAGATATTTTCTTTCAACAATTTCTGAGATGTTTCACTCATTCTCAGCAAAACTAGGTCGTAGGGTTTTTCCCTTTTTTTTTTTCTCCTTGTCTTCTAGTTGGTCCATACCTTATCCATTGTGATTATTCAGCTTGAACTACATAGTATATTTATATATAAATGCAAAGGACAGGTGGGAGTCTCTTGGCTGTGACTGAATTGAGCTGTCTGAACCATATCATATAACTCCTATGTGAAGCTGTTTACAATAACCCTTTGAGGCACTCACACCTTCAAAATGGTGCAAAGAATCCGAAAGCACGTCAGTTCTGCCATTTTTCAATGATCCAAAGGAGATACAGTGCTTTCAGTAAGGACTAGGACAACTTTTGGTGGTTTTGCCTCTTAATCCAAGGAGTACAAACCCACTTCAGTCAGGATGAGATGGAGTACTATCAAATGCTGGTTTTGCAAGACAGAAAGATTTGTTGTTCCATATAAGACGTGCCTTCCTATGCTTTCCTTCTTCATAAAGAGACATCAATGCATTTTTCTTAGACTTGTATCCTATCCCAGCAAGAGGAACTCAGAAATTATTAGAGCCGAGGAAAAGTAAGAAAGCTATGGCCTTCTATGTTTCTATTTGGATGTGTTGCTACAATAATTTCTCAGAATGTTTGTAATACATCTGTATTCATTATGGGCCTCCCTCTGTGGTACATTACATGTCTCATGATGCACCATTTTTCTATTTCATGAACAAAACCACAGCAATTTTTGAAGAAGTAGCCAAATAAAGGGTTCTGGATAAAGAAAATAAAATTTTAAAAATTGAAAGCAGCAGAACTATTTCCATGAGGTTTCGTCACAGTAATTCCAGGGCTAAATAATTTGAGTTTGAAATTTTTACCACAGTTTCAGTAGGGTTTTTTCCTTTAGTTTCCGTCTAAGCTTTCATCTTTGAAAGAAAGAATAAACAAATTTCAAAAACGTCCAGCTACTTCCAAGTGGCCTTATGTCAAAGTTCAATTTAAAACCCATTTGTATTTAAGGTCTTAAAATTCCAGCAGCAAATCTAAGATTAGTTTCCTATTTGGTGAAAGAAGGTTTGATTTTTCCTACCTTCCTTTCCTTTCCTTCCTTGAACATTTTAAGCATTTCATTTCACAATTTGAAATTAAATAAAATGTTAAAAAAATCAGTATCCTTTTAATGACAGCCGAAGCCAAGTGATATTGTTTTAATTAAGTCTACTTTTACATCACCATGTTCATAGGGCTGCATATATTTTGTGAATGCTTCATGATAATATCTGTGTTGACTGCTTTTGGGCATTGTAAAAGGAAAAAGAATCCAAAAGAAATTTGACTAATATGTTGCTGGCAACTTAAAACCATTATCAAAAGCATATTGTTTCATTAACTAGAAAATGATCCATTAATGCTATGTACCTATTAAAGAAAGAAAAAGTCTAGATTATCTTCATCATTATAGAAAAAATTATGGCCTCATTGCCCTGTGACCTGAAAGCATGTGCCATTTTCTCATTAGTAGCCTCAATATCATTATGAATGACTTGATCTACATGGCTAAAAAGCTGCAGGATCTCAGGATAGCTCAGACTGTATTTTAAGGGGCAACTTTAAGTAGAGCATGTTCTCCTGGCTGAGAACTCTCTTAGCATCCACTTGCATGAGGTCAGGCTGCTCCAGCCAGGCAAAGGCTCTGGTCCCACAATGACTTCAATAGGTCTGGTTGAAATGCACTAAATCAAGGTGGTGCTAGAGTTCTAGGACATTTTGGATAATATGAGTTCATGTTCTGATAGGATTGTCTCGTGGGATTGCAGACCAGATGAAATACAGGCAATTCTATCAAATAAGAATCCAACTTTATTTGAAACTTATTTTAGAACTTCAACCATTTGAAATCTTTAAAAGTTTTTAACCAATCTGAGTTTTTAAGACATTTTTGCTGGGTTTTTTTCAGTTTTACAGGAGAAAACCCTCGTTCATATTTGATTTTTCCTTCTTCCAAAAACAAAAGCAATAATGAAAGTTCAGACTGTGTTGAAACATGTTTTACATTACATGTAAAATCTGTTGAAAAGAATAGTGAGTTTGAAAAGCCAACCTACTAAGCCTCAAGTGTTAGAAAACATAGGAATGAAGACTGTGTATTGCTCCAGAACCACCATCCTGAATTCCCCTGCCTTGTCCACAGTACACCTTCCACCACAGACAAACCTGAGGCCTTCAGCCAACACTGCAAAACCACTTCAGCGCCAGGAGCACTTTGCAATTATGCAAACTGTGGCATTTTAGTGCATAGGCACAATGAGACATAGTAGGACTGTAGAAGCAAAATTAATTCTGGCATTTCACAACTAATGTCTGACCTTGCAATTTTAAAACAGAGGTTTTTCATTGGATTTAAAAAAAGATGTTGGCTGGTGCATTCTCCAAAAACTGAGCAAGGAATGAACTTAAGATACATTGCCTCATCACATTGACATCTCTACCAATGATTTTCAGGGTTGGAAGCCTGAACTCTGCTAAACAGGCTGTTAGTTGGACTAAGAGAAGTAATGATGGAAACATAAGACTTTCCAAGCACCATGGTTGTGTTGTGCTTCTTCTCAGAAAGAAGCTGTGGCCTTCTTTCCTGGCTTGGCCAGGTTTCCTTTCAGTCACAAACAGAGTAGGGTGAGGGTTGTGCCCAGGTTGTTCATAGTGGACATTTACTCTGTGGACACTCCCTACAGAGGGATGTCGACAAACTCTGGAAACCCCTGTCTAGAAACAGCCTGCAGGAATCAACACTGGGGAAAGACAAAGCATTTTTTCGGTGCTGTGTATCTTCTCAAGAAGCAGCAGGTGTTGCAGGATCACAGGGTGCTGGGAACACGATGCTGAATTAGAGCAAGCTTCTTCTGACCATTGTATCTCCATAAGTGCTGTTTCTTCTGTTTTGATCACTGCCCCACAAACAGTGCCACACCACATCCACATCAAAGCCTCATTTCACATTCTTTATTCTCATCTGGCTAGCTGTAGTCTCAGCTTCTCATGCCCCATGTATGCCAGACACATCACTCAACAAAGCTCCCTCTCACCCTTTGGCCTTCTCGCCATTCTTCCTGCCTCTACTGTCTTACCTCCCAAGATGGTAAGCAGTACACTCTTGCATTTCCAGAATTTTTCTCCTCAGGATTTATCTCTACTAACTTCCTCTTACATTCAGTCTTTGTGAGCATTCTCTGAATCAATTTTCTTCTGGTCTCTTGCCACTGAGGCTGCCAGTTCCATTCTTCTGCCTCAGACTGATGTTAATGCAAAACATCCTAAGAAAATTCACAGTGGCTCTTGAATTGTTCAGCTCTGATGAGCTCCCTCCCAGTTTTCTTCTTTCCATAAGGAGAGGCAGTGAAATTTAGCCACATGAAAGGGAGCTTCACAAAGTTCAATCAGAAGGTTTTGTTGTGTTTCAGAACTTTCTCAGACATCACACCTGAGTTGTCCAGCCTGCAGCTAAAATGTCTTATTTTCCCTTGGTGGTGTCATTCCCTGCACAGCCAGCCTGGATTTTCTTCCAAGCTTGGACTGACTTTCAGTGAAGAATTCACAGACAGATCTGTACAAGTTTTAATGAGGAAAAAAAAGTCTTTCTGCTGACCCTAGATCTCCTCACAGGCCTGGCAGAATCATATCTTGCCCAGTCACTGGGTCACTCAACTCACAAATGGAGCTGAACTACATTTCTTCTGAGGGAGCTTGCACCCATGGAGAGCAAGCTATGTGTACCTTCTCCCAAAAACAAAGACAGCAAATGGTGACTCTGTTGTCACTAGCACTAATCCCACTGTCAGCACATCCTGCACTTTTAACCAAGAATCAGAACATGGTTTGTAAACAGCAGTGTGGTATGCTGAAAAAACTAGGTGCATGAAGAAGCATGCACAAGAAGCTTTTTCAGTGCTGCAGGCTGGACTACTGTGCCACAGTGAAGAAAAAGTGCATGTCCGTGTAAACATCAGCATTTATGTGCTGAAACAAAGCTAAGGCATGAACATCAGCCATGAACCTTCAGGGGACACCAACGTCTGGATGCAAAGGAGCAGTGCAAGCATCAGCCCTGGAAAGAGCACACGTACTTCCCCACACACAACAGGACAGTCTTGTTTGCGTGCTCTGCTAGGACATTTTTCACAGAAGAGACCAAGAGTCTCTGCCTACGGCCAATGCTCCAGTGGTTGGCAAATGACCCAGCAGGGTGATTCTAGCATGCAGTGCACCATGTTCAGTGTAAAGGCCCCTGCCTTCTCCAGTTTTCATCCTCCCACAGACAGCTTGCCTTGTCCCATATTGTCATGGTTTAGGAATGATACTCCCCAATGTAACATACCCACTAGAAGACTCAAACCCATGCACTGCTCTCTCACTCTTTCTTCTCCCTCCCCGTGGAGGGCTGGAGAGAACTGGAGACACAAAAGGTAAAGATCATGGGCTGAGATAAGGACAGTTTACTGGAAACAGCGGTAAGATAAGAAACTAGCAATGACAACAACAGTATTAATAACAGAGCATACAAGAGGCGAGTGATTCACACGAGAACTCACCACAAGGAACACAAATCTACCCCCACAACTCACCTCCCTCTATGTGACCAGGAGAGCCCCCTTCCCCACTACAGCCCCTGAAGATGACATGAGGTGGTACAGAATAACCTCAGTGTCCTGGCCATGTCCCACCTTGCTACTGCCAGAAAAAACTGACCCTTACCTAGCCAGAACCAAGACACATGTGCCTATGACTAATTTGGGAATTTGCTGTAAGGACAGTGTCCACACGTGAAGCCAGCACAATTAGCATGCATTTAGTATTAGCAGAAATTTTATGAGATATCATCTAGCAGCGTCATTTCTGGCTCAACTAAGTCAGTGAACTACTTCTGGGAAACAAAATATTGTTGCTTCCTTTTTAACATTCAGATCTACTATTGTAAAGATTTTTGCTCATACATATTAAATCTCTTATGCATGTCCTTTGTGGTTCAGTGAGAATATTATAGAGGTTTTGCAAGAGAATATTACAGAGGTCCTACTACAAAGTGAGCCAAAAGCATTATTTTTCAATTTGACTTTCATTGATACTTCCATTTTATGACACTCTGCCTTTCACCACACTTCCCACTCCCTCATGGGTCCAGGAAGTCTACTCATTTCATTATCACAAAACTTTGCTCAGAGGGATACCTAATGCTAATGCCAAGAGTACAACCCACCATCTATGCTTTGCTTCAGCAAAATAGAATCAGAACAGATTTTAGGTTCTAGATTTTTACATCAGGGAGACACCATATTCAGGGAAACAGTTTCCCAAGTGATGGAGCTCATCTGAGGTTTTCCTAAATGTGGGAAACTGGACAGCATAGTTTCCAGTTCTCCTTGCAGTAAGCTCTAAGAAGGACCAGACACATCTCATTTTACCCCAAGCAGATCAGTGGTTGATAATAAATCCATGCCTTTCTTATACTACAATTCCTCTTCAAAATTACTATCAGTCTTCAGCACAAAGACAGCTTTATATCTATACCTATGTCATTTTCTGTGGATATACGTTTGGTTTAGGGCAGAGATTTTTCAACATTTCATCACATGGATCATCTTTCAAAATGGATGGACTTATCTCCTACGCCTTTGAGGCAGCTAAAGCAACTGCTTAATGAAAGTTAAACAGCCAACAGAGGTAGTTTTTTGCATGGATGCTTTCTATTTTACTACTCTAAAACCTGGTAACAAGTATATGCTGTGTGTGGTACAAGCCTGGGCACTAGGCCATGGCCTGACCTTCATCTCTGAAGGTCCCACTGGTCTGTGCAGTTCTCCATGTGATGGCTTCACACTTCATTCTTTGCCCAACTGGGCATATTTAGGCTGATGGCCAGAATTCAACTTGGTAAGGCAAGTGTCTAATGCACACTGACCTTACTCAAATGCTGGTGAATGTCCTGGATACACAAACACCATTATCTCCAAGACAATTTTTCTGGAAGTTTTCTACCATCAATAAGGCTAAACAGAATAAAAAGTTGCATTCTAAAACAGAGGCTTTTGTGACTTTTGTCCTTTTTCTGCCCCTTTCGTGGGCAGGAATCAAGTTAAAGAGTCCAAGAAACTTAAGGCATTTCTAAATCCATTTCTTGGATTATGAACTCTGGCTTATGAACTCTGGTGACCGGGTTCAAAATGGTAGTAATAAATTAATGAATAATTCAAAACCACTTATGGAAGTCACCCTTAGCAATTTCCCTTCACATCCCATGTTCTGAACAGTGAAGACAGTTACAATGGTTGGCTTTATCAGGACATTAAAGCTGTTACAAGGGTTTAAAAGATAAGAATAGCAGCACACACAATTTCAAGTAGAAGTTACATTGTACATGGCAATATCAAGCCAGTGTTCTCATGAAAGCATTCATTTAGTGAGTTTAATGAGAGCAATTTGTCAACAATTTCACACACCATTTGCCTAGAATTCTCCAATGCAGGATTTCACTGCAGGCTCCTCCCCCTCAAATAAAGTGCACGTTGTATACAGTTCTGCCTACCATTAATCATCTTTTCAGCACTGCAAGTTCAATGCTGCTTTCCCAGTAGGAGTCCAAGGGAGCAACATAGCCAAAAGAGGGAAAAGTCATGGGAAAAGAAGAATATAAATGTTCACTTCACTAAAACAAAAGTAAAAAACAAAATACAAGAGCAGAACTCCCAAGCCCTAGTAGGACTATCCTTGTCTGCCCACAGCAGCTGCTTCTAACAGCAACTTCTGGATCTCTACTTTTTCCTTGAGGTGAGTGTACAACTATCAAATCTAAACTGTGCTTCATTGACCTTAAAAGTTCAAAGCAGAGATTAAGACCATCAGTCAGTTTAAAATACAAAAAATACAAGAAGTAAAAAAAAAAAGCCAAACCACTTCCTCCTCTCATAGTGTCATCAGCTTCTGGAATTGTTGCATTTTGTTTTTCAGCTATGTCCAATTCAAAGACAACTTTCAAAAAATAAAAATAAAAAACCAAAAAACCATGTATTTCTTGAAACTTTGTCTGCAAAAAGCTTGACTTAATAAATAACAACTGAAGAAGTCATTACTGTTGATTGTCAGCATTTTTCTCCTAACCAATACAGCTGAAGGAAAAGCAGATGGAAAGTAATTAAGAAGACCAGGCGTGAGGTTTGCTGGAAGTAACTGATACTGTTGGTAAATCTGGGACTTATAAATTATTCTCTCCCATGAAGGAACAGAGGCAGATGTTTCTGCTATTTCAGCAAGGAGCTAGGGGGGAGCAAGTAAAAATGAAAAGAAAAATGAATAGAAGAACAATGAATCTGTAAGTACACAATCCAACTGGTATTACACACTTCCATCTTTTCTCTGATGCTCCTAGTACTTTTGAAGGCTTTGAGAAGTGGAGAAGGAATCCCCTAACATGATCTTACTAAAAAAATTCAAGACACCAACAACTATAGCTTACTTCATCTTATGTGGACTTGTGCAGTAGGAGTACAGGCAAAAGAAAGAATTAAGTCTACTTTTAAATATCTGAACTTTTAAAGATGTGTAGGAAGACTTGCCAGTCCTGCAATATGTTTTATGTTATGCTTAAACAATATTGAAAACCTGAAACAAAGTAAAAGAAAAAGGGAAATAGGTGGGGCTATAAGTTTATACTCACAGGATCCCTCCCTTTTGCTGGAAAGGCATTTTAGGAAGGTTGTGAGAAGATGGTGGAGGACAGGGGGAGCTGTACTGAGTGTGTCTAAAGGGGCAAGGCGTGGCTCAAGCTACAGAGCATTGCAATGGAAATAAAATGTTGCTGTCATCTGCACTGACAGCATTTTCAACCCAGCAGCTCTGTTTCACTAACTGTGCTGTCTCTTGCCAGTGGCATCTGAAAGGAGAAAGTTGTATTCTGAAGTGCAGCAAATCAAGATTTTACCATTTTGGCCTTCGGCAATTATCAATAAAAGGCTAAATGAAATGTGGGCTTGCACATATGCATAACTGCAGGTATGTGGCAAACAGAAATCCACTCCTTTTAGATTTTTTCTGTATCTGTTTAAAGACACGTGTGTTCTTCTGAATACTTATCCACCCGCCTATCTTTCAATATTTAAAAAAAATACTTTAAAAAATTTCCCCAAATATCTGATACTGCATCTGAAGAAATTAAGATGTTCCATCTCAGCTGCTCTTACCCTACAGGCTTTTGACAGATTGTCTTTCATAGGGGAAAAAAGATAAATCCATACAGAAAGGTCAGGGATATATATATATATTTTAATTAACATACTAAACATTCTATTTTTTTCCTTCCTGGAAGCTGTTGTAGGGTTTTCAATGGTTGGCAAGAAAAAATAAA